>PVMI01064383.1:0-12118 GCA_008528875.1 Aulacorthum solani | reverse complement strand
CAAAGCTGGTGTTCCGAAATTTTTATATTGTTTCCGCAATTATTTTAAAAACTAGTTATTGACAATTTTGTACTTCTGATTTCCAATACTACACTTTTCTATCAAAAAAAAAAAATCCCAAAGATGGAGAATTTTGCTTTAAAAGATAATGGGAGACTATAAAAAAAAAAAAAACAGATCACTGTAAAATAAATACATTCACTGCATTGCTTAGAAACAAATATTATCAATAGGTATACTTACCAACAAATTGTCAATATAATAATATATATATACATATGTACAAGAAAATGCATCAAGCATGGTGACCCTTTTTTCCCTTAGTAATGAATTGAATCAAATTCTGATTTTTTTTTAAGCATTATACTCAAAGACCATATTTTCCAATTCTTGAATTATTTTGCACTATTTAAGAAATGTCCTGTAGTGATACAAACTTCTATTTTTTTCAAATTACAACAACCCCCCCTTTTTTTTACTGTAAATAATATGGTGAATAGTTTTTTTTGGAAACTTTTATGTACGTAATTCAAAATTCGAATGCGTACTTAGTTTCATGGTTTTAAAATGTTTGTGCTAAGGATAACAGTCCTTAAAAATGGTTTTAAAGAATATAACTGGATGTCAAATTTATAAATACATTTTGTACAATACAATATTTTAGATTCTCTTTTCAGAATTTAATTTTAAGTTCCTTCTTAGTGTATCCACAAACAGCTTCCTTTTTCCATGGCATTTCACGCCACTTTGTAAACGGCCATAAGTCATAAAAATCTTGATATTTCTCAACAATTATTAGCATGATCGGTTCTTTTTTTTTTAACCTCTACATGAGAGTTCAAATGTTACACATGCCTTGGCCCCCATTGAGCATCATTTATTGACAACAACAAAATACATCTATCATAGTTGCGTTTGGAAGATTGGAGACTGATTTCCTTAGCGCTTGGCTCCATAACCTATAGGTACTTCCTTAATAGTTAATAACCTGTATTTTTGTATTTTTACATAATGTTCCTTTATATATGAGTTTTCTTAAGTTGTTAACTATACTATATTTGAAACCACACTGTAACTTCCATTTAGCTTTTAAATTTATTTAATGTTTTTATAAAATATAATCAGTATCTTACCGCTTTTAAAATAATACATTTAAAACCATTATTAGGACTATTTTAAAAATATTGCATTTTAAATTTTTCAATAAAAAAAAAATATTTACATTTTTGTCTATTGCTTTGATACTTTTTTTAGGTACATTTTTATATTGATATTATTAAAATAAATATTTCATTTTCATACCATACTTCAGTCTACTACAGAACTACGGCACTACACATGTATTTGAATAAATAGGCTATTAATAATATCGAAAAAGAGTTATTAGTACCTAAGTTATAGTACCTATAATATCCTATTTTTCAGTAATCCTAATAAACTATAATGTAAAAATTATTTTATTATTTTCCAGAATGTGTAGTAAATGAAATGAAATTATTAATATTTTTAAATATTAAAACAAACACTATGTGTTTAAAGAACAATCATTATAAAATATAATTTCAAGTGAAGAATTTCTTCTTTTATAACTCGTACATATTTGTTGTGCTTTATATGATATCCAAGATGAACAGTAAATACCAACTTAAAAATCTTATATGCACATTTTTAATCTCAAATATAGCTTTAAACAATACTTATTTATTTTTCAATAGTTTATTAACAACTAACATTCAAACTAATAAAAATGATATAATACAACAATTTAACATTATAATGTATTAAGTTATTCTTCGTGTATTATTATATTATACTATAATACTAAAACAAAAAGGCACGTCACTTAAAAACTTTATAGCTTAATTTTATGATTATTTAATTCATGCATTTTATTGTTAAAAAACACATTATATAAATTAAATCTAAAAAGTTTGAAAATGTTTCTTTACTATCACATTATGAACATCTTGAAATAATTTTCTTCTTACATAAGACTTAACGTAATTGTATTGGTTTAAATTTACTGGTGTTCATAAATCTAGTTAAATTAAATACATTAGTAGGTATGTATCTACAATGTACATATTATAATAAACAACCATTAATACAAGACAATAGTTTGAACGTACCTATTTAATGTTAATAACAAATACTCAATAGGCATATTCCTTTATTATATATTATGCTTATAACTTTATATATTATAATATCACAAAGTTTTAAGTGCTTTAGATACATGAATATGAACTAGATGAAATAAAATAATATCAAAATACTGATTGATAAATAAAGATGAATGTTTGAAATTTCCAAATTTATAGGTCATCGCATTATAAAAATGCGTCATATATTATTTTAGTTTGTAAATATTTAAATATTTATTTCAACCTAGTTGTTGTACCCAAAACCTTTCTATACGTTTATCAATATGCAATAGCCAATTATAATTTGGGTATGTAAGTAAACTTGACCTAAGATTCATGAATAAATATTTAAAAAAAATGATTTCATAATGATTTAACTGAATGTATAATATTTGTATACCCATATATTATTTGTTAGTATGTAATAACTTTAAATGATTGATAAAATGTTGACTAATGTATTTTTAAATAAACTTATTACTATAAATATAATATGGGGAAAGTTGTCTATACTTTTGTGGTATAAATAGATACTAGTTTAAAATTAATCTAAATTTTTTGAAAATGTTATCGTGTATATTAAAAAAAAATATGAATACCTTCTTAAAAGTTTCGAGTTCTCATGAATAATATTTTTTGAATTATGTACAACAAAATAACCATAACTAGCACTATAATAAGTATCTAATTTTATCTTAATTTAAACTAAAATGTCAATAAGAAAAAATGTGTCAAAATATTTTTTTGGATTTTTAGATTCTAATAATATGAATTACTTATGAGGAATCTTGTTTAAAATGTTCAATTTGTATAGCTAAAAATTGAATATTTTGTACAACAGGCCATATAATACTTACAATTAAATAAAATTCATTAATAGCAATATCTAAAAATTTATCATGAAATATACTTTGTAGTGTTATAGGGCATAATTATACGCTGCGTGTTTTCACTCAGAATCGTTTTTCGTATGAAACGATTTATAATAACTTTACAAATACCTACATACAGTGAAAACTTGCTCAGTGACCGTAATACACTGCACACCCGACAACTAATGTAGAACAGACAGGTTAACTTCTTTCTCGCATTTTTTATAATATTATAATGTTATTTTAAAACGATAAATATAATATAGCCAATTAAACCACCTTATCTTTATTTTTTAATAATACAAAATGTATTATATCAGAGACATAAAAATAATGAAAACATGTCAGTCCAATTGGAATGTATTACTTGAATCTATCAAACAAACTCAGTGATGCACTTCTCGACATTGAAAAAATGGAAAAATTCTTGACATTAAGGGCACACTCGAATAACAAATTTTTACACATAAGTTCAGTAATTATGAGGAAGATAAGTAGTACAATTATACTTGTATGGGCATCCGTTGACCATGTAAATATTATTGTAAATGGTAATATTTGGGTCACTTTACTTAGGATAACACTAGCCCCAATCAAAAAATTATACTGTAGAATTGCATGTATAACAGTAAGGGTTGCTTATTTGACTAAAATAATGTTTGATTTTATTTTTAAAACATTACTGAAAAAAGTTATAATATTTATTATTTATTATTCGAATAATTGGTTACCTAACCAATTAATATTATTGACCTTTATTAAATAGCAATGTTTTTCGTAACTTTCAACAGATTGCAGATGTAGAAAAAAAATGAATAAAAATATTATATTAAAAATTCCAATTAGTTTATGTTTTGTGATAAAATATAAAATAAAACAATTTAGTGTAAACGTAAGTTATTTGATAACCCACGTGTCTATAATTAATGCAATTTCAGTATAGTTAAAATGAATGTTAAGTAAAATAAAATTAATTATGATATTTGAGTACCTATAACATATTAGGATAATTTTAATTAATTGTAAGATTGTTTTTTTACTGATTTAATAATGAATGTCATGTTTAAAATTTTAAAGAATACTCACACTTATTTTTGTTTAAAATTTCAAAACTAAATCAATTAAAATACTTAGAAAAAATTAATGAAAAAAAAACAACATATCTTAAACTATATATTATATTTTTAGTGTTCAGTAAAGAAACTTATTTTCGATTAAGTCTTATTCTTGTCATCTATAATAGTTTACCAAAGTAATCAGTATGTTTTTATTTTTTAGTCATTATAACTTTATTAATTTGTGCAGTATCTGGTCCAAAAAAATTGACTTGTCTAGTCGTGAATTTAAATAACATTGTTTGGATATCACTGTATGGATAATGAATTAATTATGTTGAATATGTTTCTACACAAAATGTGACACTTGTGCAGTTGCCCAGCAAGAAATAAAGCTCCTTCGAAGAAATATAGTTTATTGGTTACTATTAATAGAGAAAAAAGTAATTATGGGATAATACACGGCCATGGAATAAACGTGAGTGTCTTACCATACATTAAAAAAATACATGACAGTACTGTTTTACTAGTATTAGCATAGAATTTCGAATGTGAATATTATTAATATCGTCAAAATTATGTAATATTATCTTTTGCATGCGTATTTATATAATAACAAAAGTTTTGCCTCGTTTACAGCTCCACAGCATACACGTATCATGTACCTACGATATTTGTCGTTTGCTGTTTGACCATGATTATAATAACGATAAGGTTTGGTACCTCCGACATCGCTATGTACCGTCACTACATCCACATACCAAATGTAAAGTAGTTTTTTTTAAAGTCTAATGTGAAAAGGGGTTACCTAACCGTGCAATAAATTAATGAGCATTCTTATTATATTATAGTAATATTAAAATATTTAGAATACCTATATTCTATACGTGATTTCCAAATAGGTTTATACATCTACAAAGCTACCAAATTTGACGTTCTCAAGCCATTGAATTATCATACGCAGACACGAAATACATGCACACATGTTATATAATGGTAATATTAATATAATCTCAAAACAATGAAGTATGCTTCTAAAACTTTAAACTAAAATACAAAAAAACTGCTTAATACCTCTAACACCTACCACAAAACCTTCTTTAAACAGGCTACAGCAAAGACAAAAAATCAATTTATAAATTACAACAACAAATATAAATTTATAATAGCCATTGATGTGCCTAATATTGTTTATTTTATAATTATTTATAACTAAACTGTAAAATATTTGAGATCATGCAATATGCTGACGAGACGCATATGTAACAAATTTAATTAAATACAATATACACACATTAATATTTTTAGTCTATCGTTGGTACCAATTGCTATTTAATTCATAAAAATGTCAGGTGAAAAATATGTAAATAAAAAAACATAGAGATGACAAAAAAATATTTTGATGTAAAATGTATTATATGTATGGTTGAATGTCAAAATAATAAATATATTATTATTATAAATTAATTACATTTTATTCAACTTGTTAAAATCAATTTTGATTAATTTTGTTGTGGCTATGTAATTTTTGAATTATTCTCATCGAAAAACTGCATGTTTGACCAACACCAATCGATAGATATGAACCTTCGTTCGATCATCGTCTTCGAGTCGGCTGTTGTGACGTTCATCGCAACAGTGGACTGTCGGTAGAGGTGAATTGGCAGTGCAGCACCGTCACGCCACTTCAATATTTTATTCCTCGAGTGTATTATTTTTTTGTGCGTTTTGTCTTTAGATACTTATTTCCGGATATTTTTACATCGAGTTGCACATTTTACGCTCCGGACATTTTCCTCCCCTGGGATATGTTTACAGGTAACCGTTTTCAACATCCCGGACGTAGAGACAGCGGTGACCGGAAAAGGAACGCACATATTAATATTATTATCTCACGCCATACGTATCTACCTATATATCGTATTGACGTACAAAATGGGTCGTCGAGTGGTTCCGTACTGCGTTGAAAATAATAAAATAATCCCCTGAAGTACGATACTCGACAGTCGACTGGTGCACTACCGTGAGCATAACATACAGGATCCGATACATAATATTACATAATATGAATATTTATACGTTTATTATATTATTACTATCGTCTTCGTCGTATTGTATAAGTCATCGTCCAATAAAACATAGATCGACGATAGAAATTATATTATAATATGTATGAATTTTCGGGGAAAGTTAAATAACACAGAAAGCTTCGTACTCGTCGGGGTGAAATATAATATGTGCGCATACAAGTGTCGAACATATTATTATGTGGTTATAGAGAGCGGTGACGAGCTAAAAGAAGAACGTGTATAGTAAGTACTTCATACGATAATATGGTATACACCGTACAGCCACTGCCGTCCGCCCCCAGAGGCGGTTGTGTGCTCTATCCATACGCACCCCATTCGACAGTATTTACTGTTAAGTATTATATAGTATCGTAGCACTCTCGTCGATTGACACTCATTATAGTATTATCATCTGACAAACGGCAAGGGGTTAAAAAGCTCGTACCAGATCGTCGGCATACGAGTACACCCGTTCCGTCACATAAACGCAGTAGACTTATTCGTTTTGTTTTCCCGCTATTTTTTTTTCTCGCTCAGTCACTCGCTTGCACTCTGTCTTTATTTTTCATGACTATGCGCTTACACGCCGAAAGTCTACAACTCCACAAACACTGCAGTATTTAACAGACACTAGAGAGCAGAATTAAACTTAACAGTTTTTTTGTTTAAGACACGATATAAAAAGAACTAAATAATTAGTGCAGTCCAGCGATGCCAACCGAGGATGCTTCATAATATATTTACAAATCTCTTCATTTAATTCTGATTATTATAAGTTAACACAGTAGTTTTTTATGTTTAAACATTAAAAATATCTTCTTAACACCTAAAGAGTCGCTGCCCCCCATAACTTTACACCGAATTTATTACTAAGTCTACTCCGGAAGTAAGATCGCATTATCGCAATACCTCAGAATATTCCAACAGCATCTTCTATGATAATTCAGAAAATATTCTTACATATCGGGCAAAAAAAATAAAATTCTAAAACCAGTAAAACTTACCTTAATACAAATTAATCGTGATCTGTCCAAAATCATCAAAGTTACACATTACTGCGGTCTCCTTTACCCGAACAACAGAATATTCTCCTCGCCAAATCTTTATGCCATTTATAATTCACATACTATTGAGATGGAAACTATGAAAGCTGAACCATTAAAATATATCACCAATATCTATTAATTTTGTAAATTACTTCAACCACTCATAAGCCACTTTTTATTAAATATTTTTAAGGCAGTAAAGCCGAATACCAAACTTATTAAAATAAATAAGAAAAGTCGTTATCTAGAACATTCACCATACTACTAAAATACAAAATGAGCTAGTAGATCTTAGTTTCTTAATCAGAAACATAAATAATAGACTTCAAAAACATAAAAAATATACTCAGATATATAGATAACTTATTATTACTATATGTATCTGTATATATTTTTAGAATAATATCAAATCGATATCTTCTCGGTTCATGTGAACCCATGTCATTTTTTTTCTTCTCTGATCAAATTTACTCATTGTATTACTTAACCGATAGTAAACTAAAATAATTTAATACCTCATAATAAACAAATAATTAATGTTATTTTTTTCTCTTTGGTTACACGATGAGTTATAAAATATACTATAAATTAATTAATATAATATTTTTAGTGCATAATACACTTTAAACTTTGAGCAACAACTGTTCATTATTAAATTTAAAATATCGGTTGACTCAATCTGCTGCATAGTAGGTGTCAGATGCACCTATTGACATCGAGTAGGCCACTTTAATGGATGTGTCAAATTTGAATTTAAAACTGAGAATAGCAGATACAGTCTGACAGCCAATATATAACTAAGTATATTTTATTATTCTCACATGTATAATGTATATGTATTGTTATATTGCTATAAATAATATGGTAGTGATACCTAAAGATGCAAAAGCCTAAAGTTAATCTGATTTTTTTTTAAATATCATTAACTATTATTATAAAAAATAATATGGCAATGGATAATATACAAATCTCAAAGCATCAATAATAGTTTTGAATTACAACAAAATAACTAAAATTGTTGTTTTTTGCTAAATTAACCTATTTTGTCGAAAGTACAAAAGTCTATAAAAAAAATTTGGCATATAATATATTTTCTAGATATTTAAATTTTAGTCAAAACTTCATATGAAAATAAATGCAGTATTCAATTCGGAAGCCTCTTCAATATTTTAAAGAATTTTCATGATTTTCGTGAATTTTGTCAAAGACAAAAATTTATTTGGAATCTTGTATTACATAACCAATAGGTTTGTGAGCTAAACATTTGAATGAACACTTAAAAAAAAAAATCGAAAATTCTTATAGTCGACTATAAATAGCTTAAAGTTTTTACTGTCAATGTTATTTTAATGATGGCAAAACAACAACAATAGTTGACTATAAGCCATTATCAAAATAGTATGTTGAATACCAAATATCGTCAAAATTCCAATCACTCATAAAAATGTAAGTAGCTTTTTTTAACTTCCAGTAATAACTTATGCTATGTATTTCTACCTATAACATAATTTGCAAAGTGTAGCGATATTGACGAATTTATGTGGAATCTGTTGTAAATTATTTTTTTTTTTTTATATGTGTTTTTCTGTTATTTTAAAAATAATTGGGAACTTTTATTATTGATAATAGTGCCAACTAGATAAATGAAATAGCGCACTCAAATTACTAACTAGATATTATAATTTTCTACTTTAAACCACCCTTAAAGTTGAAAAATCATATAATCATATTTATTACTTCAAGTGGCGATGATAAACAGAAAATAACAGTTTAAAAAAACACATAATTGTATAATCAGTACATTTATCTATCCTCTCAGAATCTAAAATATTCATTATTTCTCATTGAACATAAATAATAAAATGTAAATACTAGACTGATAATATTAATATAATGGTATAAATGAATAATAATAATAATAATCATCGAGATTTATTAACATTTAACTATAAGTGTGTGGTTTGTTATGATGTCGTTGGGATGAATATTTAAAATATTATTTTTTATTTGCATTTAAATGATTATTGGTAGATACAAAAATATTGTGAAAAAAAGATCGAATTATAAAATAACAAGTCTTAGATATTTTATAATATTTTACATAACTATAAAATTGTTCCAAACTAACTGAATAGACTCATAAAATTATTCTGATAAAAAAATGGACACACAGATGTAATATTTACTTCTTAGTCTTCGAATGTATTATCTCGTTGCGTCAACCGTTGTTAATACAGCATTATAATTACACAACCCAGTACTCTGCTATATTATATTGTTCATATTAAGGTACTATTTAACTATTATTTTTGCCTGTTGGTGTATATTATCATACGTATGTGTTTTGAATGTTTTCGCCTTTTATGGAATGTTGGGGTTCTATAGTGTTGCTTAAATAATATAATACATAAACCTCCTCGACATAATTTACGAGTTAAGTTTTTCTCTACCTATATGAACAGGAATTATGTTTGGTACTAAAAACAAAAAGCAAAATTTTTTTCATCTCGAAACACAGATTTACTTTTACGTATACAAGCATATTACTTATGTATTACGTACGTCACGCCAGCCCAACCCATTTCGAAATTTGGTAGTTTCTGGTATGCAAACTTATAATATGACATTTGTACGACCATCCCCACCATTTTTATGCCACTTTAAATTAAGTTATAACAAAACTAGGAGATGTGGGCTGGTGAGAAGTCACCCCACCCATCTATGACTCAAGATCAGATTCGCAGTACAATTATTTGTTCGTACGAATTTATATGGCATAATTCAACCATTAATTTTCAAAATGTATTACATTATGATCTTTCTGGTGGTCTACAAGATAACACCTCCTTTTGTGTTTAAATTATTTATAAATAGTATTGTTTATTCAATAAATTACTCTAACTTATAACTTATATTGCCAGTGATACAAACATTTCTGATTCCGTAAATTATCGTAATGTCGTCGATTACTTCCAGAAAGATTAAATAAGTTTTGTCATGTGTCAGGCAAATGTAATGGTCTATCTTTAAATATAGACTTTTTTGACAAAACGAACTTACTTGATCTTTAACTGTATAATCTAAATAATATTGTTATTAATTGTTCGTACAAATTCAGTTAAAGACATTGGTACTCATTTTGAGGTATATAAATATTTTAAGTTAAATTGTTAACGAAATCACATTTTTAAATGATGAAAAACAATGCTGGAATATTTTTAGTAAATTATAATATTTTATACACACAATGGCATATTCAAATGCAATATTTTTGAAAAAATATTAGGCGTAAAATACTTTTTCTTACCAAATATTTACCAAAATCCGTCTTTGTTTAATATAGTTTTTGAACGTCTATTATGAAATTCAATTTTAACATATACATTACAGTGCCTATACTCAATGATGTCGACTTCCTCCTTTGTTTTTGTTTTGAAAAGACGAATAAATAATTAATTTTTTAATAATTAATAATATACTAATATATTCTAAATTATAAAACTTAAAAGCCGTCCGTTGATAACCACATCACTTGAAAAGGGTTGGATGGATTTGGCTCATTTTTATTTTTTTATGTTCGTAATAGTCCAAATGATGTGTTTATGGGAAGAAAAATTGAAAGATGTTTATGAAAAATCGGAAAATTCAGGAAAAACTTTTAGTTATTTTTTCAATGTGATTTTTGCATAACTTTTTTTTGTTTATAAATGGTCGTACTGGCTGCCTTTTATGATATAACATTTACTGTTATTAATAATAGCTTATTATGATTGGATATAATAATTTTAACTTTTAATTTTCATATTTAGTCACTATATTTTTTCATCAATATTGGTTTATCCAAAGTTAATAGGCAAAAAAACTACTGGAATATTTTCAATAAAAGTTATATAAATAGATTCTTTGAGACTTAAAGGGTATTTATAGATTATTTTTTCAAACCATAAAGGTAGCTAAAGGGTAGCTCACTCATGAATTTTTTCAACACATGAAAAAATAGTACTTTTTTGTTTATTTATAGGGTTACCATTGGTTACAAAATATTATATAGTAATGTAAATTATTTAGTAGAAATATGGCTCATGCATTTTTTTCTACAGATATGTTTATAAAAATAATAAATCTTTGGCGCAGGCAACGCCGGACGGGCCTGCTGGTCTTATAATACAAAATCTAGGTACGTGTTTGTATATTTATCTTTCGTTTAATCATTATAATTTTACAACTAAATGTTCTATATTATGTTGTTGTATATTATTATGTATATTAATTAGGCGGTTAACTATGTAGCTACTATAACACATTACTTTATAAGCCATATATTTGACCAGTGTAAAATGGCATTTTTATGAACATGTAAATTATAAAAATGTGGTTTTCACCCTGTATTATTTATTTTTGCTGCAGTATTAGTACATTATGATCGCCTATTTAGCTTTGTCATGATTATTACTATATTACTAGGATCATGCATCATGATACATGTATGTGCAAACATTATCTGAAAACACCAATATTTGTTGACTGGAAATCATTTATTCTTCAAAACACATTATGTATATCATTAGCTTGAAGAAGGGTATACAAGTATAAGTTCGTAATTCTAAACGTTTTATATGAAATTTTATATTTTTAATCAAAAATTGTATAGATTAAAATATTATACATTACATTTTTATAAATAATAAATAAACCCTTCAATAAATGATTTAGTATACAATTAAAAATGATAACATTTTAGTTTTCACTGACACTTATGTTTTATTGTAAATTTGTTGGAATTTACATAAAACGAATTGTATTTTACCATCTTGGAATTTTTTTTTTACATAGCATGATTATGATATATGAACATTTATATTGGATATATTATATTATATTTATTATTTATACATGCGTGTGTATACGTTGTACACTGAAAACAACGATGAC
>PVMI01064364.1:0-12852 GCA_008528875.1 Aulacorthum solani | reverse complement strand
CATTTTGGGAGACCAGCCACTAGCGAAAGAAGAAGAAAAAAAACATTAATAAATGAGTAAAAGAAAAGAATAGGTACGGAAAATCCGCAGAAACTCGCGTGTACTGTATATTTCGAATAAAAAACGAGTTACATTGTGAAGCCAATAGCTTCAGGAAGTTAGTGCACTCAATATGTTTTTATAATAGTGTGATTATCATAGAACCGGCTGTCCATCCAATCACCCTAACTCTGTCTCTCTCACGCTCGCCTCGGTGCCTATCCTCATTTTCAGTTAACTATATCTCCGCACACGGTGCCGCGCAATCTAATAAAACTTAATGCGAATTCTATACACTAATTATACGTCCGTTTAACCCGTCTTCAGATCGGTATAGCCCTAAGGTTACATAAGACCAAGACCTTGGTGCTCAAGTGATATGGAAGAGCGAGAGAGAGAACGTAAAAAAAAAACGAACCCAATAATAATAAATTGGGTGTTATTCAAATTCACTATACACTAGCAATAGGTGTTTTATTCATTGATCATTATAAGTAGCGGCAAATCGGGTCTAATTATATTGCTCACGGTCGTTATAATATAGTGCCCTCTAGTCCCCCAGAGTTGAAGAACATGGCCTATTAGTGCTGTGATACCTACTGGCATTATGAAAAACTTTATGATAGGCACCAGTATAACCAAGTCTCGGGTGGCATTACGGTTTTCTCCGGAATCAATAAATTTAAATAATATTCGTATTAATTACACCTAGTTTATTTGTATCGCGAAATATTTTGAATGAAACATTCAATTTTCATTGACTTTATAAGGACTATATTGAAAGTGCCATAGCTATAAATAATATTAATAAGAAGATAATTATTATTATATTAATATGAAATGAAAAGTTATTCATCTATTTAAGGTCATAAATAATAATTAATATTAGATTGTTATCTACATCGAGAAATATTTTTATAAATAATACACTGCCTATTATAAGGTACACAGAACTAGTGATAAGTTAATATTATATTAACAAATTAACTCATTAACACGTTTTAATATAATATAATATTTTTTTCTGTAACTTGTGATAACAATAAAAGCATTGAAGTTCGTATTCAAAAAGTAACATTTTAAAGATATTATTTTATGCTTTGAAACTATTTAAATTACAGAAATTTTATTAGAATTATTTTTGTCTATGGCATATATATAATATGAAATGAAACGATAAACCATTTTAATAAAAAACAAAATCCTAAGTAGTGTTGTCCGATAATCGAAAAAAAACAAGTGCGTTACATTCCTTTAGTGATTTAATATCGATTTTCTTGAAAAATGCAACTGACTTGAAGTATGAAAATAAAACAGTAAGACAGAGGACTTCTTTACTAGGTGCAATATTCGTGATTCTTTTGTTTAGTCCTATTAGGAATAGGATAATGACATAGTGCGAAATTCAATTTCAAAGTTTTCAATGTTTTTAATGAGCTTGGTTAAAATCACCAACTGATATTTAAAACACTTTTTATGAAAAACTGCAGCCACCGACAGTGAGTTATTTTGAATGTTTACGGAAGTTTACATTATGCTATTTGGAGAACCAATTTAAGACATTAGTGTAGGTAGTAGTGTTTATTACCTACATAGAAAAGTATTTTTTAGCTAGTGTACTTTAATACCTATTTAGGTTAGGAATTAGGATTTAATATTTATAATAATCGATAGAAAATATAATATATGATAATAATTTCAACAATTATTATTGATAAATTATATACTTTATTTTAATATACATAGATGTCTGGTAACGGTCCGACCATTATTGTAATTAAATTTAATAACTCCAGTCAATCTAGTAGTTTATTTTTATAATATATAGTCATAAGTTATAACTCATTACTCGCACTTTCAGCGCACAAGCTATTATCTTACAGATTGGAATTCATTAATATGTGTATGGGATTTAATTTACATATATATATATATAAGTCATCAGTATGATTAGATTTTTTTTTAAATAAACAAAGATATGTGTTATAAAATACATCAAAATATAGATTAATTACTTTTATTTTAACATAATTATAGTGTTATATTAAATTATATAATATTAAATATAATTTAATAATTTAAAAAAATTAAATAATTAAAATCATTGAAAGCCAATTTGATCTGCGTTACGTATTTACTGAAACTCATATATTTTTAATATATTTAAATAATACAGCAACCAATCGTTAAAATATGTTTAAAAATAACTTATAATATGATAGTTGATAGTTGTTATAAATTGAACTAAAAACAAAAATTTGATATTGTACACTAAACATTGAGTAACAGATTGTCAACTTGATTTCGCTCAAAATTAATTTAAGAATGATGGGCATTTACCATTCTGATAAAAAAATAATGTCTAATCAAAATTCCATAGGGTACTTATTTAATTTTAAACAATAACTTAGAATGATATTTAAATATTACTAACATATTTTAGGTACATATGCTGTATATGTATATATATATATATAATATAAAAGTATATCGTATATTATGATAATAAAAACATAATACGCGTATTACAAACTGAAATCAGAATTTAAATCACTGCAGATTATAAATGTATAACTATATAAGTATAATAATGGATCCACCATGCCACTATGCACATAATTTATTTTTTAGTAAAACAAATTACATTCAGCATTGCAAGGACAAGTCATAATAGCCTTGATAGTCAAATTGTATAATATGCATAGAACATATATTATAAAAGATTTATAAAAATTCATATTTTGTAATGGTTTTCTACTACAATTGTAAATGATAATAATATGAAACAATATAATACTGATTTTAATATAAATACATAAACCGCCAGTTTCTACTAAATATAAATCATATAATATACCTACAATCTAATATATCATTAATTTATTGAGATATGAAAATAATATTATTAATAACTAGCATTCTAGCCTATATTTTTTGTATCTCAACACAAATATCACGGTTTTTTGAAACCCAAAGTCTAAACACGAATTCCTTATACTTTGGGTGGGGTTTAGTATGACTTGGATTTTATTATTACATAGATCCTTTACTTAACTGCTTTGAATAAAAAAAAAAAAAAAAATGTTAGCGAAGTTGAGATCGATGGAGGGGCCAATATTCACAACAATGTACGTCTTTGGAGATCTGTGAGATAGCAAATCCAGTACTCGTGACCAGCATAGTTGGACTTCATTATACATAAATCTAATGCTCTCCTTATGGTATCACGGAGAGGTCTATAAAAAAAATCCACATTCAATGACAAAAAAAGCTCTTTTGTATCCAAACTTGTTGGAGCAATAATAATAATAACATGCTCATATCAACATTTAGTGGCTTATATACATGGTGTAAAAATATGTACGAGGTTTTTTTTACGTTTTTTTTTACATTATTTATTATTATTAGTTCATTATTTTATTTTCGATTTTAGAAAAGTGTACAAGTACAACGTTCAGTACATTATAAACTATTCTAATATAGTAGCATCAATACATTATAAAAAATAATCGTATTGTTGATATATTTATTGCAAGTAATATTTACCTCGTTTCCAAATGTGTTAAAACGATTAAGAAAATTGGTTTAATATATTATTATGATAGTGTTGTGAGAAAAAGAGCTAGAAGAATATTTAAAATATTATGAGAAAAAAGTATTTGAAAACCAGTTTCGTTTTATTTGTATTCATATATTTATTTTATCTTTAGAAAATATTTCAAGACGAAACGGTAAAGTAATAACGTGCTGTGAATGTCAATATATGATATAAGTGCTTTAGATGAGGACGAAAAGTATTGTATATTTATAAAGGTCACATCAAATATTAAATAATTACACAGCAGTTACCTAAATATTGTATTGTTAAGATGAGTTCGTATATACCTAAAACTATAGCCCGTTGAATAATTATTTTTAATACATTTAAAATTTATACATTAAAAATATAGATTGAAAGTGATAATCATTCAAAGTTGAAATAATTTATTTAGATAGTTTTATAGAGGCACCTAAGACTTAATTATTGTTATTTAATTCGACTGAATTAAATATAAAGAATTTATTGATATTATTATTGAGCTACTGTAGTAAATAACTCTAAATTTTATATTAGAAAATTAATATTAAAAATATGCAATACTAAAATATAAAATATTGTAAACCTATAATATTCAGGTTAATCCTTGGTTTTTGTAAAGTACATTTAGTACACAAAGAAAATTCGTNNTATAAACTACAAACAATAAATATTAACAAACAAGGTAGGTATACATAAATAAACTACTTATTTTTACTTCAACAAGCTATAATATTATAGTATTAATTTAATTTAATTATTTATTTCAAGTACCTAACATTTTATAAAGTTGGTATTTAATAGTATGTTACAAATATTTTAAGTTCGATAAATTAATAATAATAATAATAATAATAATATAAAAATTTAAACTTGTTAGGATAGTTGATTTTTTTTTTATAAATTATTATATTGCCCATAATTATATTATAAAAGTACAGTTATCTGGCTATTGAAACTATTTCAAGCAGGTGATTTAAAATAATTTTTTAATAAGATGTACAATAAGTCAATAACCTATTTTATTTAGTTGTCAAGTTTATTTACTACCAAGTAGTATCTATGTTTCTTTATGGTGTATTAAGTGTTATGATTGGTAGCTAAACATATTACAATTTTAATGGATTTCTTAATATAGTTACAGAAATTTTACTATTTTAATAGTTACCTATGATCAAATATCATTTCAGATACTGCTTAGTGTTTAGTTATTTAAAGGAAAAAATGAAATAACTTTAACAATTATTATGGAAGCATTAATAATAATTGTATAGTCAAAAACATCTAGGAATACCTACATTGCATTTTTTAGTGACAGTCTTGAAATACTAAACACAATATTTAATCTTCGACGATAGGTTATATATAGATTCAAACTACAGAATATAATGATAAAATTAAATCTATGTAGTTAAGTACCTTAGCTCGTGGACATGAAAACCATGTATATATTTTGATTTAAAAATATAGGCATTTAGTGCATTAATTTATTAAAACAATGAAAATATATTCTGTTTTTAACAATCACCTATAATTATTCAAAAATGTGATAGAATGTAGAAATGAAAACACTAGATGATGGAACTCATAAAACTGTTTTGAGCTGTCGAGTTCACTTAAAATACATTAAGTAGCCTGAAAATTTATCAATAGAATTTGGATTTTGTAGTTTGTATTTGTTTGTCAATGGTTATTTTTTACGACAAAATACTGACAAATATTACCAACTAGATAAAGTTAACGACCTCGAAATTCGGTGTAAGTGTGTAACCATTTTGAAGAATATTAAACGTGATAACGTATATTATTTATGGGTAAAGAAATCGACTTAACAAGGTTATTTTAACAATGTCCTGTCAATGCAATTTAAAATGGTCTACATTTCTAGTACGCAAATAAAAATAGTTTAATAATCTGCAGTGTACCTACTTTTCTGTTCTTGTCTAGAAATAATAAAATTGGCTGAGCACGGCTGTGGCTACATTACAAAAACGAAATAATACACGAGACCTACCCAACACACAATTTTGATGAGGTAGCCTAACAAGAACATTAAAAACTAGCAGTTTTCTATCGTCACACGGCCAGTATATAATAGAGTCGCCTACGACTTACCACCTATATGCCTCACGAGAATATAATATAACCCGTTAAATGTAACGTTTCACACTGGAACCCATTTGATGGTTTTCTTTTTTTTTTATTATTATTATTATCAATAATAATGTGGTCTCCATAGTTGCTTGTAAGACTTGACCAACCCAACCCTGTGTAACCTAAATAATCATGGAAATTTCATTGTATAATATACTTATGAATTATGAGGACTATTCGGTGTACTGGTTATGGTTTCCAGGAAGCATCACGGGTCGTCCTATTGTTCTCCTCGTCGTGCGAATGCATCAGAATTTAGAAGTGATTTATGTCATTCGGTGATACGGTTCACCAGACATTATGTATACTCATTTGGCGCGTACGTAATATTTTCTTCTTTCTTATTATTTTTTTTTTTTTATAATACCATCCCGGAGTCAACAGAGACAGATATTGGTCGGAGCACAATAACATTTCGTATTTTATGCTTCGAGTTCTATGGATAATAATATCATGGCATGTACCAAATATACATATTATTGTGAATAATGTAATAATAATATACAAACTATTATACACAACACACCAAACTGTGAATTAAAAATTGAAAATTGTCAACAAGTATTAAACAGTTTTTACAGCCTGAAATTCATACCTAAGAATCTAAAACGATAATTACATATTTCAGAAATCGTTAGTATTATTCGTTGTAGGTTTAAAAATAGGAAATAATTTTTTATTCGTGTTCTGAATAAATATATTGGTACTATCGTATGTTAAAATATATTTATTAAATATCGATGAATAAAAACTATGATCCATGATTTAAAAATTGTTACAACCCAACAAGTTATAAAGTTAGTTATTATAACAATTTAAATAGTATTAAATTTAACAACTAAACGATAGTACAAAACCATACAAAAAGTACAAAAAAAAAAATACAGACTTAAAAATAAATACTAATTGTAGAAGTATTATCAAAACAGACAATTTGTTTTACAATGCCACCTAATATAAATCATGATATAGGTACCTACTGCAGAAAAATTGATCAAGAATAAAAAAAAAATAATAAATACTTGGACAACAATAACTAGCCATAATAGGAATCAATATCGATGAAGTTCACTAACTGTACCGAAAATAACCTTTTTGAATACCAATATATCGACGTTGACGTTAAGCTAAGAGTACCTACACTGATGTTTAGTGTCTGGTAGTGAAATTGCACTGATTTTATTTTGGCAATAATATTAAATTACAAAACAAAAATGTAAAATACTAAACAATTATTGACACTGAATATTTAGTCTAATGATATCATATTTTTTAAACCAGACACTTTTTAAATAAGTATATAATATATAATAATAATATCCTAACCTAACCAATAATATAGGTTTTTGCTTGAATGTCTATATTTTTTTTTTTGACATTTATTATATGATTATAATTTTTAAAAAAAATGTTTTTTTTTATTTTTATTATAAAAAATATATTAAATTGCATGTAATAAAAATACATACGTAGAAAAATATTTTTAAATATACCGGTCTCTCATTCATCCTCTAAATGTTAAATAAACTCAATGCGATAATAGATTTATTTCGACCATTAAATACAATTTGCTTTTCAGTCCTACGACTGGTGCAAATATGACTAATAACGATGCGTTAAAAATAGTTCATACAACCCGTATGAATATTAGAATAGAGTATAATATGGAACAAGTATTATATTTATAATATATCTATTAATTAATGTGGTGACTGGTGACAGTTTTTTTTTTACCAATAATTTCGACAAGTTTATTCGAAAATATTGTGAGCTAATGTAATTTATACGTTGCATATCAATTGACACTCAATGTTAAAAGTTACTGTTGACATAACATAAATTATAAAATAATAACACTATTTGCATATACTAGATGATTGAGTAACATCTATTGACCATATGTATGACAATTAAAATGAGTTATTTAATCACTATAGAACTAATCGGCCATGTGTTTGAAATAGCATAACCATAAAACTAACGACTTATTAGTGTATGAATTTCCACAAACACCGTTTTGAATAAATTTGACTGTTAGAATTGTGTATACAATAATAATTTTTAGGTACCTAATAGAACCTAAAGCATAAAATATAATTATCCCACACTCTATCGTTGTAAAAATAATTAAGAGATTTTGTTTATACTATTATACGCGTCTATAGATTACTAATTAACGATAGGTATACGTTTTAAAATAAGGAATAAGTAAAACATTATAATATTGTTTTTAAAATTCACTGCAGTTATACAATTTTTTGTAACTTTATGAAATCAATTTTAATAAATTTTTTTTAAAAAAAATCACAGTGAGTATGTGCGTCTGTTCAATATTTTATAATTTTGGGGACATTGTTTAATTACTATTCTAACAAGGTTATTAGTGTATTTTCAGAGGTTTCACAGGCAAGGGCGTAATTTATTTGGTTAGGAGTAAGGTGTCCGATTTCATCACTTATGCTTAAAATATTTGTTACCTAGTTGTATTCTATAGATAATTAGATGATTGAACTCCCATTAATGCTTCAATACGCCGTGATAATTACTGGTAGAAACATCATCTATACACATATGACAAGTATATTAGTTAATACTTTTAATATTATATATATTTTATACACTGTCGTCACTTATCTGTTATGAAATCATAATAATATATGATTATAATATTGTTATCTTGCCAGCAGACTGCAGTTGTAGTGTATTGGGTCGGCGCTTGTGCTTTTATGTCCTGTTATAGTCATTACCATTGCTTATTATTTATGACACCCTGACGATAACTTAAAGACGAAATTAATACGAATTAAAGTATACGCTTTTAAAATTTATTTCCTTAATTTTCTTAATAATTGTAAAATTGTTTCAGCTGTCTGCCTTGGTTGCTTATAAGCTTTTAATTATTTAAATTCCTTGCTATTCAAAAGTACATAATATAGTCGATATGAATAATAATTGCAATTAAGATTATTATAAGAAAGGAGAGAATATTTACTTACCTACAGGCTACAATTTTGTTATATTAAACTGAAAGGACGCCCCTACTTAGAGGAAATGCAGTGGATCTAAGAGAGCTTCTTTGTCCAATCGCTAGGCAGATAAAAAGGATGGTATAAAAATGGGTGTTGGCCGCATACCTCCTATAGCCCACTCTTGTGAATAATTTGTGTATAAAAACTATATTACCTATTTATTATGTAAAGTTAGATTTAAAAAAATATTTTTTTTAACTTCAACATTTTTTATTTGTAAGTAGGTGTAAAATTAAACATATGTGAATGATATTGATCAGATTCATTCATTTAATATACTAAGAAACATTCCGATTAGAAAAACCTAAACATAGACAGACAGGTATTTAAAATATGCATTACTTTACATATCTACCTACACATGATTATCATACTAGTATTATAATAAATGATTATTATATTACTTACTAGTTACTTATATTATTATGTAGGAAATTATTTTTGATAAACAAAGACAAACATAACCTTATAAGTTGTATTGTTAGTATACAATATAATTATGCATAACATTCTAAAAAATATAATAATATACAAATATACTATAATCTATAACCCTTAATATTTTAATAAGTTAATGACTAAATATTATAGTCTTTAAGTAGTTATTTTCCAAAAATTCAAATCAAATTTTTTGAATACATTATAAAAAAAAATCATTGTTATCTTATGTTATTTTGATTATTATAAATTATTTAAAAACATAATATGAAAATGTGTTTTAAATATTAAATGTAATTTGACAAGAAAATAACATTATTTCAAATACAAAATATGTATTCAAATTATTTTTCTAGTTGTAATAGTAACTGTAACGATTGACAAGTCGTAGAAAACTTTCTCAGTCTAGTTATTAACTATTATCGTTGTTCGGTTATTTATATATAAGAACTTATATTTAAGTTCAATTTTAAATTTTTATCTGAGAATTAGGTTATTATTGTTCTTTAGACTTCATGTGCCTACTATTGATGATTTACTATTATGGTTATTAGCATATTATGTTGTCGGAATGGTTTAAAACTTAAAAACACCAAACACTATACGAAATAATAAATACAAAATAATTAAATAAACATTTATAAGGTAACCCTGATGGGGTGGGGGTGATATGGTAACTAAACGTAGCCCCTCCCCTTTGTTAGTAGTGCTATAGTAACCTGAAGTATAATTTCAAATTTTTAAAGCAGCAAAGTTGAATTTATAATATGACGATAGCACCAAACGGAACGTAATCAACTCGGCAGCCAAATGTCTTCACGGACCTCCTGGCGTAGTCTAGATGAAAAGGCTTTATCAGGGCCAACATAACGATAGATAAAATATTTAGAATCAAATAAATAACGCAGTACGCAAAAAAAAAATAATTTTTTTTTTATTACGAGTCCAATAACTATCAATTAAGGCTACTTATAAAACATTATTTTAAATTACGATTATTTTATCTGCTGCCATCTAGTGGTCCGAATAATAATGTATTCCAAATATCAGAATAAAATAATATTACGATTTATGATAATTTGATCAATATGGGCATCATTTTTAATTCAGTAATTTTTATTGCACACTACACATTATATTAGTATACGCATATCATATGAAATAAGAATAATTATTAATACATCCTAAATAACTTAGTATGTACGTTTTTTTTTATAGATCTCCGATTTCGAAAATCCGAATATAATATGAGCTGCAACGTATTGTAATATTCGCCGTGTAAAAAAACTCGTTTGAATTTATTGTGCATAAGGGAATATTCATAACTATTTCGTAATATTATACTTTTAGTATAGTTTTGATACTGGTTCCCTAATGTCAAATATATAATGTTTTTTATAACATGTTTTGATTTAAAACGTCCATATTGACTAGATCCCGTATCCTACATCAGCATCATATTATATTCATATTGTCACAAACAAGACAAAACCTAAGTACTTGAAATTATGCTACGTGCCCAATTGTTTTATTTTCAAGGTTTATGTCCCACCAAAAATTATTACCTACATTCTAAACTGGTTGGTTAAATGAGGACATAAAAACTTCGGGTTTATGAGAATAGCATTGTAAACACAGACCAATATCTATTTGAAATAGATTGAATTTTAAATTTATTTTGTATGGACCTACCAGGGTGTCAATCAAAAATTAGTTTGATACACTAATTATCAAAATCATGATATTTATGTATTATCATTTAGCATGAGGCATTGTGGCATAATACCTACATACAGATTATAGGTAGGTACGAAAACTAAAAAAATATATTTGATATAACACGAAGTTATTCACAAAACGAATTGTAAGCAACTTCGAAGAAGTATCAAGTAACAACTAAAACAATTAAAATACAATGTACGTATAATAATGTCTGATGGCTTACACATAATAACACACATATAAATAAAAAATACAAATACGTTATTAATCAATAAAATAATCATGTTGGGGTATAATATTAATTATTTAATGAGAAGATCAATAATTTGAATATTATGTTTTCTATATTATAATCTATGAATTGATCAGAATTAACATACTATGATAATTAGTATACATTACATGCAAAGTTTCTTTTAAATAATTAGGTTGTAAAGTTTATAATTTATGCTTGATTCTCAATTACTATTTTGATCAGCTGTTGGTGGTAAACGGTCCTATAGTGCTCGTCTAATTTGTTCTGAAGTATGTAAATAAATCTTTTTCCGTGGTATTTGTGACATTTGACCGTCGATCATATGTATTAAGTGTTAACTACATATTTTGTCTTGCACGAAGGAAACTTAAGTCTTATAATAGGATTGTAAGTTGTGGGTTGGGTGAGTATTCTAGCGATTGACGACTGTGATTTTTTTTCTTCCCCTTTTAGGATCTATGATTGTGCCATAACATTGATTTTTTTTTATTGTTCATAGTGTTTGAGCTTGGTAAGTACTATATGGGTTTTTCGGTACGTAGAGAATTAAAAAAAAAAAATGTAATTCAATTTGTACACATATATTTGGTTCAGTCCGTAATGTTTATGTTCCCCACCATGTGTATAAGACAGAATCAACAGTTTTACTGTTTCGTCTTTAGATTGATTTCGATAATACCTACAGCTTATGGAGTGATGCAGGTGGTATAGGAATTATGAGACGAATAAAATATCTATTAAACATATCTATACAGAATATCACCTGACAGCCTGTGATCCATAAAATAATTACTCGGACTATTATATACTGAAATAAAATAAAAATATTTTGAAAAATAAATACAATTTGATAAATAACATATTGACATTAGTGTAATCAGTTTTTTTTTCGATAAAATATAATCTGTTTACAAATATAATAAACTGGAAACTACTATGAACGAACAATTTTTTTAAATAAAAACAAAGAAAGAAAAAAAACAACATTTAAATTAAGTTGACCATTAAATTTTGTGCCCTTTAATTTTGGCAAAGAATAGAGGACTGCTGTATAGTTCTCCATAAGAACATCCCAGGAATATATTCGCAGTATTATTTGTCGGCACTCTTACGACGAGATTTCTATCAATTTCATCTTAATGAGGTATTACAACATTGACCTCAGAGTTCACTCGGTACAAATGATCACCACCAAGCTGATGGCTTAGTGCGCAATTTTTGCGTCCTCGACCGTAGCCTGTACAGTGTACGCGAGCAGTTGACGAGAAAAAACCAATTTATAACACATACGTTTAGCTTGTCCAATAAACGTTTATGCGCACACTCTTGTGCATTATATATTTTTATATATTACGCACATACATATGTATATAATACATATATATATATAATATACAGTATATACACACAAGTGTATACTGTATGTGCTTCATTCTAGTTTGTCCCCATGTAAAAACCACTCCGGTGTCATAAATCAACCATCGAATAATTAGTTATTGTTGCTGATGGCGCGCCTTGGTGGTCTCTCTCTTTTTCTCTTGCTTTTTATGTCTCTCTCTCTCTCTGTCTCTCCGCTTCTCTCTCAATCTCGGTATACTCTCAGGAGTGCGTGCACAATGCATTTTTTAGTTCGTCGA
>PVMI01064356.1:0-20093 GCA_008528875.1 Aulacorthum solani | reverse complement strand
ATTTCCGGTCAATCGTACATGTATTCACCAGTATGTAGGCACATGACATAGTTAGAATGTTCGACGACTGATAGTGTCGACATTTTGAATTTTATCATAAATTATACTCGACAATAATATGAACTTATTGAGGACGGAAAGCAGAATTGCGTACTACAAATATGCTAAAAATTATTAGTTAACATCGAATCGACGAATGATTAGAGGAAAATGAGATTTTTTTAACCAAGATTGTTTTTCATTCGTAAAATTTTTTTTTCAAATTTCAACCTATTCCATCAGTTTTTATAAATTCAATTAGATTTGTATGAATAAGAAAAATCAACTCATACTTAATAATTCTCAATTGTTATGTCAAGTAGACTGCTCAGGGGTGGAACCAGAGGGGGCTATGAGTCCTCGGAACCTTCTATTTTGTAATAGTTCGAAATTTCGAATTATGATGACTTTAAAATTATCACAACTATTTGAAGAATATTTCGCCACGTTCGGAACATCAAATGGATTCCTGAGTTCCCCCCTCCCCCAACCAGAACAAATTCTGGCTGCAAAAATCATACTTTTTAAAACAATATTTTAATTAATTTGAAAAATACAAATTTAAAACGCACAGATTTCGTTTAACTGGTCAACTGACAACTGAACTAAAGTAATAATATAATAATAATTGATGATAATAGTGATAACCAATTTTCCACTCCTCATAAAATATATCATGTGAAACGTCAAAATACGACACCCACCTTATTTATTTCACTCAATTCAATATTGACGTAATCAGGACATAATATTTAATACTATAATAATGAAATACAGAAATATAACATAACCCTTATCGTTATTATGTAATTGTACGTATACTTATACATTAATTTAGTTCTTTAGGTTGAAGCATTTGATAATATTCTATTTCTAAATACTAACACATTATAAAAATAATACATTTTTATGACTTGTCTAAAATTACACTTAAACTAACATAGAATAAAAAAATGTATTATTATACTCACTTCACCGGTTAATAGGGTCGTTTAAAATTAAATTGAATTTTAATTGAATTAAAAATAGAACGAATGTATAAATTTGATCTGAAATCTCAATAAATATTTTAAATGCAATCACATGTTTGAAGAAATATTATTATGTGTATTAGTTTTTGAGAGTCTTTCGGCTTATTGACACATTTGGTTAATGAACTCAAATGGTCTAGTCCCAAAGTGAGTCCAATAAGCGGCGGTTATTGTATTATTATTAATTATTAGCATGTATAATATTATATTAACATGTTGAACACGGCGCTATGTGTAGGCAATTGAAGGCCATTGTTTTATTTACTGTCTTCGTCATAAATCATAATATAATATATTATAACATTTATAACAAATAATAAAATTCGGAGTTTATGGTTTTTCAATAATAAATTACATCACCAGCGACCAGCTGTATGTATTATGTACAGTGCTTGTGTGTTGTTCTGATAAAATGTAATTTGTTAACACAGTGATATCTTATGGCTGGGTAACTGGAGGTGGTGAAGACGATTTGAAACGCAAGTTCTACTCGAAGTCTGACAATGGACGATTGTTGGGACCTATTTGCTTGGTAATGTCGATCTTAATGTTCATTGGGACAGCAGTACTCCGGACAATCAGCACAAAGGCCCGTTTTCGGCAAACTCGCGTCGGATTCCACTGTCCCGTACACGGTGATTTCTTTCCAATTAGTCCTGGGCCCGATCCGAGGAAATTCTCCTGTGAGTGTGTATCGATAAATCTAAGTATTTGAAAAAGCGATATTTATAAGATAAATCTTCAAGAATCAAAGTTTTAATAAATGCACAATTTAATCAAAAAAACTGAGTGACCATGATTAAAAAATCACACCTTCGGTATATTACAATAGGTGCCACATTTCCCGAGCGTTAAATATAATATGTCACTTAAATATTTAATATTGTATAATCGATAATGTAGTAAAGTGCGTTTGTATATCTATATTCTACTTGCATGGTGTTGTTTCCACAGTTTCTACAGAAAGCATTGATAAAGACCCGTGGACATGCAACTGTTTGAATCGATCGAAAGCAGACTCACAGGAAACATTGGCCATCGAAGACTTGCCCCCGCAATGTCCTCATAACGGCGGGCACGGGAGTACCATCAGGAGCCCGAGTCCTGTGTCCACTTGTCCGACGCCAAAACCATTTTTGATATTCACTGATTCCGCGCATGGGTGAGTATTAATGAATTCAGTGGTCCAGACGCTACTGGTTTTTTATAGTGCTTTAACGCTCCCAAAACTATTTTTTTGATGTAATGCGCTGCTTCTAAGTTCTAACGCTATCGTTCAAATGTAGCGATCTACTTTTAAGCTATATTTTTTTAAAATCTTCTTATTGAAAATTGGTAGCTTATAGTTTGTACTGATTTAATATTTGGTCACTGAACGAGATTTAACTACAACTGAAAAATTCACTAATACACTCATCATTATTATAATATTATCAATTTTTATTAGTTTGAGATTGAGATAAATTTTAACAAACACTGTAAAAAGTTTTTAACCTCGGCTTTCATCCCTTTTATTCTCAATTATTCAGTCATAAAGTGTATTACACTGTTAACGATTTTTTTGAAGATAATTTTTAAAAATGCCAATCTGATCTGGCTGAGGTGTAATTTTGTTTTTCACGTTATGTGTTTAATATTTTAATACTTTTTCACCTACGACATTTTCTTAGTGCTTGCAAGGAACTTTACAGCGGAAACACTCTATTCCCGGATGAACCGTTTGGATCTATTCGATCTCTGTCGGTTCCCAATGACAACCTGACCGTGGCGTGTTTTCCCGTCGAACGCTCCCACGAACAGTATTTGAGTATACCCGAAGATGCTTGGTCCCACAAGAGGTAGGCATCGTATACTAGTAATATATTTATGATATTTTGGTTTAATATAACGTGATCTTGGTATGGTTGTCAGGCGATTTAAAACATAAAAATGCTCAAATGTTATAAATGTATTATAATGTGCCAGAGCTAAGTGAAACTAAGCACTGTCAATCTAATATTATAAAATTATAAAAACTTATTTTAAATGTAAAACTATTCAAATTATAGGTGTACTTACACAAACAGGAATTACAGGAGACAGGGCCAGTAAATTACCGAGGAAATGTGAATTTAGGTTCATCGTATCGTGATTCGTGATGCACTCAGGAGATTCCCAATTTATAATTGCGACAAGAGAATGTGTCAAATATTTAAAAATTCTTAACAGTTGTATAACCGATAGATTAGGAGTTAGTAGTGGATTATTGCTGGTGCCGGTTTAGATAATAACCTAAACATCTAAAAACAGGAAGGCCACTAAATAGTAATTCAACTCACTATTCCTGAATGGTGTTTATAATTGGTTAAAAATATAAGGATTCAACACCATGGTTTAGCCACATTTCACAAAATGCGACTACAGGTTTTTTACATAATATGCATTTATTATACGCTATTTGTATACTTGCTTTCGACAAAGATAAATCGTACACATAACTTCAGCTATTTGTTGCTGACAATCTTTGCGAATATCTCATACGTTATGCATATTATACATCGTCATACTTTGGTCTACCAACTGGTGTCTACTTGTCTGAGGCAAATTTCCCAATGGCGATTTTTGAATTATGTTATCAAAAAAAAATATAATACATTATATTTATTATAACTCAAAAATATGAAACAAAATTTATCTCGATAAATATCTAACACCTTTACAATGCTTGGGCTGGTACTTATAGTGATACAGAGTTTCACATCATTTAATAATACACACATTTTTTAAATAATAAATCTTCGAATAATTAACTTACGGTATAGCCATATGTGTTATGTAAAAGTGTAACTAATAACTAACAGTTTATTATAAGCTAATACTATGGTATGAAACAAAATATAAATGTATAATAGGTATGTATACCAAAGTATTATTAGCAAGTCACGAAATATTGAAAGTAAACTTATTGCTCTAGTGATTTAAAAATCAGCTTTTTTATCTTTTGTCTTTACAAGACTCCCAATTCTATTGTTATATCTTATATGTTTTATTATATTATATCATACGTTTTTTAAATATACCTTTTTTATTTTAACTGTAATAATATGTAATATAAAAATATATTTAAAAAACTTAAAATATGTTTTTAATATGATAAAACATGTAACATTATGTACCTACCTATATTTTATTTTTGTTTATCATAAGAGTAGTTATATTGAAATAGGTAGTAGGGACATAGGGAATCCTCGAATTTTCGACTAAATGATTTAATCGAATAATTAAATTTTGTACTATAATATGTCCTATTTTCTATTTTATTACTCATAATGTTTTTTTATCTAAGATTCATAATTATTATTTGGATTACTAAAATATCTATTAAATGCATTATTACAATATGCTCAAGAATTTTTGCATAAATCGTAGATGCCGTGCCTGTACGCGCAACGTACCGTACGAATGTAAACGATACGGACATATTATAAAATATGATATAGGTAAATAGATTATAGATGTACCGATCGACCGTAGCTCCACCATGACTGAAGACCATAATTTTAATTATCCACGAGACACGACTGCCGACCGATCGACGAATGAACATATTGATGATACCTACCCCCTCCACCAGAATTCGCTCGTCTAATCGGTAGTCTGTTCCGATTAATTGCCCCGGTGTATTTATTACTGCAGTGATTACACTATTAAATTACCGTTTAACTAAACATGAGTTTTTAAGCAATGGTGTCGTTGTACTTTACGCATAGTTATAAATTATTTTAAACATTATTATATTGCAGTTATTATGGGTTTTATTCTATATACGAGTGAAGCGTAAAAGTTTATTAGTATCGAAATTTGTGTAAAATAGCGTAATTAAATTTCTAGAAAAAGTTAATAACATACTAATAATAATGACATGTTCAACTATAGGCTTAAAGTCAGTTTGATCCATACGATCACTGCAACGTCATCTCGAGATTTTTTCATCAGAATGATATTATTTTTAATTATTTTGTTTTTTTCTATAACAGATTGAGTTGTCCGAGTCTGCCATCGGCGGGAGATGAATTTCCACAGCCGGTTCACAAGCCTCTAACTCCACAGGTTGTAAAGGTGACTCGCGAAATTAAATTCGTCACTCCAGTAGACAAGAGCCCATGAGTATTTATTAACCAACCATGTCAACCATTCCTGTTGCTGTTCAGATCGACAACGATTTTTAAATATATTTTATGAATTCAATAATTTGTGACTTTCAGAAATGTGATAAATCCATCATTAATTATATGCATATTGCATTACATATAAGTGCCAGTTTTTTCCTACACAGAATCTTGTACGATATCTAAACTAAGTGATAAAGTTAAAGTTAAATTATTTTCTTAATAGTATTTAGCTTTTAAGAAAAAAAATAAATTAGCTATAAATGTTCCAAAAGTATTTATGAATCAATTTTTTTAATAAACTTCCTACATTTATTTAGACAAATAATATTGTATTTTTCACAAATTATGAATTCAGTAATTTAACTAGATATTATACTTACTATACCAAACTATTAGGTACTTTTAAAATGTTTTTCATTTTAGCATAGTATTGTAAATCATTTTAATAATTTTAATCATAATAATTCTATGTTATAAAATATATAGAAGATTACTAACTATGTGTTCGAAATTAATTTCAAAAAACAATTAAATAGGAAACCACTTTATTAAAGGCGACAAATGTATTACAAAAACAACTAATACCCATTAAATATCCATCCAATTTATATTGTTACTTCGAAACTTCTATTGAAAAGTACGCTAAATTTTTAGATTTTAATTTTTAATTTTTTTTTTTATTGATCTTAAGCTCAACAACTTAGGCCATTAGCTGTTTGTGGGAGGGAATGGTTAGTTTGAACAAGTGTTTGTGTAACTGTGGCAAGGATTTGTTGCTAAAAATCTACAGCTAGCAACAACGGCCGGTAAGTACACTCAGAGAGCGTATGCAACCGAGTGTAGACACCGCGCCACATTTCAGGTTTAATTTAAATTTTAATCTTAAATTATATTAGGTATAAGGTACTTCAGATATTTGAAAATTGCGAATGGAAAACATTTTACCTGCTATGATACTACACATTTTTATAATTTGTATTCTAAAAATATATACCGATGTTTATTATTATTATCTAACACTTGCTTAAAATATTTATCCAATCAAATTTAAAAGGTTACGAAATGAATATGTCTTGTAACTATATGTTACAATTTTTACATTTAGTCCAGTTCTTATCCATTATAGATGCCTTCTACAATGCTACAAGCGATTTATAATATGTTTCACTTTCAGATAATGATGCCATGATGGTAATTTAAAATTTTTGTTTGATTTACTTCATAGAGGACTAATGTGTTTAATATTTGTTTAACTTAATTAAATATTACTATGTTATAAGTGTCCTAAAATGCTTATCTGTTAATAACAATAATTTATTAATGATAATTTTCTAAATCTTTTAAAGTTGAATAGGTACTCGTTTTTGTTATTGATCTATTACATCTTATATTTGAATTATATCTTATCTTATAATTCGCTTCTCCTTCACATGTAAAACAACTTTTCATTTTTCTAGATATTATATTAAATTTATGAATTAATTGAAATGATACATTTCATAAAAGAAATTGTACAATAAATTACCCACAATAAGTACTATTTTTTTAGATTTTTAGAAATTTAAAAGCAAAATATCTTATTTACACATATTCTTGTTGTTTTGGTGAATTACTACCGATGAATGTTATACATTAACCACAAGTTTACTACTTGTGTTGAATAGCATAATGTAATATAACCAATAATTTTTACGTATTAATAATAAACACACTGCATGCAGATGACGGAGAAATAACTTTATTTTCGGCCCACACATTTCAGACCAAATATAGGTATACTTCCCTCACGACCTCATCTTGCAGCTTACCACAAATGACCTGGTTCGTTTAAGATAAAAACTGACTTGTTTACACACATGTTGTTCTGTGCCGTCCTCATGTAAATTTCGAGAAATAAGTCGATCGTATTGTTTATATTTAATTTACATTCGAATATAACAGCTATATATGCATATATATATGTATAATATGTTTTTACGTACCGGATAATATTTGAACATTTACACATATAATTCATTAAATAAACAACGCTTCAATAAAGGTTATTGCCCTAACCACTGTCGGTTCTTGAGCAACAGCCATTGGTTATGATCTGCAGAACAATGCTGGGAATATTTTGATGTATACGAATTAATAGGTATGTATAGATTATATTGTATTCGTGTTATGCAAACAATTTCGAAATTATTTATTCAAATCGAATTCTAGTGATAATGTTATACGAATTATCTATCAGTTTTTAAAATGTATGTAATGTGATCTTATAAATAATGGGACAGTCGAATTTTCCACTGGGTTGCTTAAATATTAAAAATGTTAGCTTTAATGTTTAAAATTAATATTGTTTGTGCGTTATACCTACTTTGGTTATTTCAAATCATGTACATTTTATAATATGTGTATTTGTATTAATATTATTACCTATTTGTAAGTAGAAAAACACATCAGACGGCCGACATAATATAAATAAATGGAATAAAAAAAGTAATTTAATAATAATCAAACAATATTTTATACGAATATATTTTTTTTAAACATTTGTCCATATGATTATATTTACATGTAACACTTAATGGCATAACATAATATTATTATACTTTTAATCGGTCAACGTTCAGTTGTGCCGCAAACAATGTTCACACGATGGCTAATGTGTTCTCGTGCATCCCGGGAAAACCTAATTGAGCTTCTTGCATTATTCTTAACCTCGGTCCCATGGGCACACCGAGCTTATGCATCCTTTCCTCACTCATGTATGGCAATTCCACCAAGCCAATTTTCTCTTTCTCGAATGCAGATGCGTATTTCTGAAACGAGCAAAACAACCAATAGTTAGCTAAATATTTTTGCAGGTCAACGATTATGTAAACATATTGTAACAAAAATAAATTAGAATCAAAAAAATATTTTTAAATATTAATTTAAACTATTACAAATGATTAATTATAATTTTCAGTTATTGTGTTTCAATACAGTTATTTTAGATAAACTGATTTGTTACGATTTTCTTAAGCAATTATAATAAAAATGTGTTAATGTATTTAATTTCAGTAATCAAGATCATGTTATATTACCTCATATCCTAATTTTTTGAGAAACAGCCTTAAAAGTGGAGGTTCGTCGCCAAAAAATTTAGTTAGCTTCTTCACTTTATTCGGACTCGAGTTGGTCTGTTCCGGGCAGAGAGATTGAAGAACTCGAGGAACAGAATGTGAACGTATAGACAACATGTTTGTCTGTGTCCTTAACGCGGAAAGTTCATTTCGAATTACTTCCATTTCTTGAATCATAAGATGTTGAGTCCTCATTTCAGATGAAAGATGTGCGACACTTCTCGCCAAGGTGACTACATGAGATTCCAAACGTTGGAAACGTTTATTAATACCCTAAAAAGGTTTTTTTTTATTATTATTTATTTATTTGTATAAAGTTATTGGTACAATACACTTTTTATTTTAACTGATCGATAAATACGTATAAGAAAAAATAAAATGACTACTATATTATATTATTCTATTCACATCATGTGTATATCATTGACATAATATAATACAATTAATATTATTATATTTTTGAAGTTTGATGTCAAAAAACTTACTTTAATGTCCTTGACAGATTTCTTCCGATCGTCTGTTGACCTTCGGTGTCTCTCACGGTAAGGCCTACTGCTAACCGATGACGGAATTGAAGACATACTACCATACATTCGTCGTCGGTTAACTCTAGGGTCGGACGGTTGATATCTTGGACCACCGCCAGATTTACGAACCCCAAGTAATTTGAGCACCTGTACACGTGGTTCGTGGTTTTAATATCAAATAGGGTGGAAAATGAATATTAAATTACTAACCTCTGAATACATAGTTTCCAGTCCTTCTAACTGTTTCCGTATTGTGCGTACATCACTGTTGACAGTTTCGTCATCACTGCTTGCTTCTTCGTCAAACATTGAATCCATATCACCAACACTGCTTGCTATGATAATTTTATTTTATTTTATTAACAAAAATACTTTTATACTGTCATTATCAAGTTCTTACATTGAAGTATTCTTTTTAAATCTGGTCTCTTAATAGTACTTGCTTGTCTATGTGATTTTTCTTTTGGTGCCCTGTTTGACCAGGGCGTTCTTTGGTTTGAAGCTTGGCCTCGAGATTTTACTGAGTACTCAGTTCGGCTGCAAATGATAACATTTCATATATTAACTGTGAATGAAATTTGGAAATAAATTAATAACTAATCTTACTGTTTATGTATGGGTGTTTGCATATCATCAGATGACCCATCAGGAGATAGTGGTGGCAATGGTGGAGTTACAGAAGATACACTATCGCTTAGTGTTGATTGTACACTAACTTTAGATGGATCGAGAATCTGACGCAACTCGGTATCTACGTAATCCATCCATTCACTTTGACCTTTTTTCCCTATAAAACATTAACTTTTTTGATAAGTTTTAAAGTTATATGCATTTATTTAGAAGTGGATTATATATTTATAAAACCTAGCATTTAACAAAACAGTGATCTTTTTTATTCTAAAGCTTAAAAATATAACTACCTATACCTAGTAGTATTACTTTTTTTATCTAGATAAATATTTTAAAAATATATACACTTATTTCATTGAAAAACCAACTGAGTATAAAGATTGACTTAAAAAATTTAATTAAATCATATTATTATGCCAAATATATAATTATGTATTATAAATAAAAATATATTCACTTGCGTACCTTGGTTTGTCTGTAATTCGGATGATGATTCAGGACTAGTTGCAGAATTTTGAGCTTTGCCACTACTATACACCGTACTACCTCGTCCAGAATCGGATTGTCCTCCACCGCCCAATCTCCCATCTGAGCTAGCCCCGCTGATTGGACCACTAGCAGCCCTTTGTTCTTCCAGTTTATCGACGTCATCCAATGAACTTGGTTGGGACTTGAAATCGTCTCGTTTAGAAATTTTTCGGGCAAGGTACCTGTCACTCGAATATTGCACATTTGTTTGGCCGTTCGGCTCAACAAGATTATCGTTCGACTTTGATCTCGAAAAAGGCACCGACGTGTCTTGACCTTTAACCGGCAACGGAGTTTTAAAACATTCTTGAGTTTGTGTAGGAACTGGGAGTCTTTTTTTTACATATAAAGGACTTTGGTTAATTTGTCCATAGTTAGATTGGACTCTGACTTCGTAATTATTTCTGTTTACATCGCTATAAGTTACAGGATCTGGTTTTCTCATGTCGATTACTCGGTTGGTTTGTACAGTATGTGGTCTATCATACGTTCTCGATGGACCGGGATTTGTTCTGCATTGGTCTGGTGTTTGATATACGTTTTGATTAGGCACGCTTATGGCTAAATTTTGCATTTGGTTATTAACTGCTAAATAAACCCCATGCTGAATTAGTTGACTGTGTGGGCTCAGTGCTGGATCGTCTAACTTTGCTGGAGTTGGCATTGGTGCTTCTGCATTATTCAAGTTTGTCTCCGATACTTGTTCATTTTTAGACTTTGAAAATCTTGTTGTTATCATATCTTTAATACGAGATGAAAATTTCTTAGTGTTATTTGGATCTTCAGGTGTAGAATGTGATGGTCCAGCTGTATAAATGTCAACACGTCTATAAAATAATTTAATAATTTACAGTTAATATCCGAACTATTAATAATATTGTTTAAACAATTTAATCTTACTGTGGAAATCCATTAGAGTCATCTCTAAATATCGGAGATAATTCTGTTGGAGGATCCAAAGACTTTATAGGTTCAGCCTGAAAAATTATCATAATAATAATATTATTCAAGAACTATTAAGTTATTATGAATTTAAATGTCTTACTCACCTTGTAAACATACTGTTGATTTACATTGTCCTTTATCATAGCATAATGATGTGGTGTATGATATTGATGGTTATTTTGAGGAACATTGTTCTAAAATAGATATTGATTGTTTAGTTTAAATCATTTTAGTTTTAAATTAAGTTCAGTAAACATACTACGTTTGAAGATTGCTCTGACCATGCAATTTGTACATTCGGCGTGTCAGGTGCAACAGATTTTGGTCTTTTTTTGTACTCATTTAAAATAGGTATTTTCAAATTCTTGTCTACATTACTGAGGACTACTTCCCTTTCAATCTGTAAGAAAAATATATCTTACAGGTTTAGTTGTCATTCTTAGATTAAATAGCTTACAATAGATTTTCTTTTAATTAAAAACAACATCATATTTTTTTTATAAAATAATATATAAGATGAAGTATGTCAACCTTGATCATTACTTTTATTTAATTGGTTGTTCTGCTTTTAAAAAATTCTAACGTAACAAATGCGTCAAGACTTCAACTTATTAACGTTTACTATATTTGTAATGCATTCTTTTTTTTGACACGTTCTCAGAAATTTTATTTGTACATCAAACAAACACGGAAACACCGCACAAAATATGACCTAAGCACTTTTGTCACTTTTAAATTATTAAATAGTATAAATACATTTTAACTTATCTTCCTGACACGTAACTTTTTACGAAATTTTACATTCGCATATCAATAATAGAATATCTTGGTCACGTCAACGTTCTCATGTCCTAATCTCTCACCAATCATATGCAATGATATTGCACAGCAACTTTCCCCAAACAGCCTGGGAAAAATTCCCACGCATTATGTCCGTGTTCCCATAGCAAAAGAAGAAATAAACCGTTCGTTTTAAAATTAAGGTATATTGTTTGGCTCACCGGAAATTTACTGGAATGCGTGTGGATCTTGTTACTAGACCCCGGCAACGGCGTCGACTCGTTGTACAACGGATACGGAGGCATCCTGTACGGTGGTGGTCCAGGCGTTTGTTGATAATTCTGTGGACTCTTCGCCGGTTTTGGTGGAGGTACCGGCTTGGTCAGTCCTGTAACCCCTGTGAACACATATTAATAATACAGGTCAGCATTAGTACCAAATCTGAACTTTGAGTTGGCACGTGTGTGTGTGTGCGTTTTGGTAATAGAAATAATATTTTATACATGGCGGGTACAAGAGGGTTTCCAGCAGGGGATCGGAAACCGATTTCCTGTCCCGGCTTAGCCGTTTCACTTGTCGGACTGTAGTCCTACCCGGACCTGGCCGGGTGGTTGCGGCGGACGGGTTGGCGCAAGTACACATCGCCGGGCGGACAAGCGTACGGATCGACTAGTCGGCGCATAATGTGTAGCATATGATATCTTATGTCACAGACCACGGATTTTAACATAATATACAACGGAATAAGTGGCCCGTGCCGCGTGTACAAATTTAATAGTGCCGTATTCTTGTTATCACTGTTGCGAGACCGATTTAATTATGCACATCCGTTAAGAAAGGATTCAGCAAAATCCGAGCGAGCTCAACATACCTATAGTCATATTGTTTTAAATTTTTTTTTCTTGTCTTATTTTACAAAATATTATGTGACCCAATGCCTTACGCAAGAAATTAAAAGAACGCCGAGGAAAAATTATAACTCCATACAACAGTCGTTTAAATTGACTCGTTATTAATTGGCTCAGCCTTAAAAAACCACCTGCCTGCTTAGTGATGATCGTTATAAAAAAAACTGTTATTCATACACATTTTTTCCATAGAAAACCGTTGAAAGCGCTGCCATCTCTCTCTCTCTCTCTCTCTCTCTCTAAGAAGTAGAATAATAATAATTATTATATAAACGTTTATACAAAAATCACGTCAGGTTATCTACTGTTAATAATAAACAAACCACAAGTGCGTATAGATATGTGTATGAAACGGTGCATGACGGATTTGTAGGAACAAACGTAAGGATTTTTAGCGGAAGTTCATTAGTTCCACACGCTACTATACGCTGCAGTATTATGTACCTATAAAATATTATGGGAACTCACGCAACCAGAAATCCGGAGGAGGGCTTGTATAGAGCTTTCTTGCAGCCCAGTACTATACGCCGCATGCGTGCACACCTGTTGAATGTCGCGCATACATTATATTTTTTATAATGTTATATTAAACCACTCTGAACATTAACGGTCTCATATTATAATAAACATTATAATATTCAATTGAACGTAGGTATACTGTAACTGTGCATCACCATGGACTGCAATATTATAATTATGTATATGTAGGTACTGCGGCAGTATCCGACTGTGCGGGCATTAGAGAAAGGGGTAGGATATCCTCTAAACGTGGAAATACACGGAATCGATTTGTTATAAATTATAATCTTTATATCAACGATTGACAAGAATACATCAGTCGATGAATGGCGTTAGTGTACCTATATAATATAACATACCACAAAAACGTATCATTAAAACGGTTCTATACAAATATACATCGCGATCACGTACAACGGCCAGAGTCCATAATGGTATTGTATATTATTTATATAGTACGATAAATTAGACATGCCTCATTGATCGGGACAGCGATGATGTGTCGAAAGTCGAAACGTTACCTATACCCGCCTATTTTTTCTTTATATTGTATACGGTACGTAAATGTATTATTATTTATCATCGTATAATTTATACACACTTGTTATTCCATTTCAGTTCGATTTTTATACTATCTAGTATTTTTTACTATCTATTTCCTTAATGGTTACATGAACTTTTGTGAAGAAACAAAAAAAATATTAACAAAATATTACATGACATTTTAGTAAATAGGTATAAATAACTGCTGGCAAATACAGTGGTGGCACAGTGCGATTGGATTAAAATCCAAACAATGGTATTTTTTAGTTTACACATTTCTCCCTATACTTTTATACAAAGATTCATTAATTGCAAAAAAACCACCTGTTTCAGCGTTTGAAGAAAAAATGACACCATGTTTCAAACGACGACGGGGTGATTACGGATTCTCAACGGCTTGAGAAAACCCGCTGGCAGACGTCTAATTGTCTATTGTACACGTAACCCCTCGACTTCCGGAACAATATATATTATTTTTTACTTCATAAAGAACAATATAAAATAATAATAAAAAATATAATTCGTGTTACAGGTGTGCCAACCGTCCGGTCAGCCACCTGCAGTTGTGTGTGTATATATACATCTATATTTATATGTTTGATCAAAACAAGGTCTGTTTAACTGTTATTTAACGATTATATATATATATATTATATATATAAACACACACACGTACACATATTATTATATATTATGGTGCATGTTCACGAAAAGGATAAGGTGTGGAAGCAGAGTAGGAATTGGTTATTCTGTAGTGGTTTCAAGGTGAGCAAATACCTTAGCGGCCACCACCGCTGTCTCTCTCATTCGGTTCGCTCGAGGCGTTTCTTCCCCACTGTCATTTTTTTATATTTCCATTACCATCGCACACACACACACACACACACACACACATACACACACATATGCATTTTTATTGTATTTTGATTACACACACGTCCGATATGATAAATCGCATTGTGTGCTTGACGAGAAGTGAAATTCATCAAAACACGCACAATACTGCACCACCGTCGGGCGCCTTTCTCCCGTGTACGACGACGTAGGTATACGTACTATATGGGAGCAGATCGATTTAAAAAAAAAATACACTTATTATTGATAGCAACGAGTATGATCGGTAACGTCACTTGGCTTATCCATGGACGAAAACTCGTTGTTATTATGATTTTATAAAAAGCGTAAATCGGGTTTTCGAAAAGACGTATGTACATACATGTACTTGCAACTTACTCTACGTGCAGGTCTTTCCATCATCATAATATGACCAAACAGTTTTGTCGATATTATACACGTACCTATACATTATAGGTAGCTGTAGATCTGTAGTACCTGAGATTTCTTAATGATCAATTTATTTATGATTTCCATAAAAACAAAATCAATGGGTTAGGTACCTACTGAATAATTATACCTCTAATTACATACAAGTACCCATACTTAACTTATGCAACTAACTAAAATAACACAAGACTCTCCTCGAGGTTAATCAACTTAAGTTTACATTTCAAAATATTTTACATAAATATCTTGTGGAAAAATATGCATAAAAGCTATGCGTGTTTCGTTGGGTCGTGATCATTTTTAAAATAATAATAGCTTTAGTCTCTAATAATTAGAAATCATTTTTAAACTAGTCTCGATTTCCCTTTAATTTAAAACTTATAGGTATCTTCAAATAATAATATCGGTTGGAGTTTGGACAACAATCAGTTAAATGGTTTTTATAATCGGCAACAATTATAAAACTCTATTTCAACTTACACTCAGCTCGGTAAAGCACAGCAATAAATGTTATTTTATTAACATTATACATTTATAAACAATTATATTATTATGTGTCTATTATACATTTGTATTGAAATATTTAATCGTATGAGTATAACTATCTACTTATATATATTATTATAATTTATGTAAAAACCGTACCATACTTATTGTACCATAATACATTTTACGGTGTAATACAGTCACAGAGAGTTCCACAATAGGATTGAAGCCATGATATTCCGAATTTTTCATTTATTGTTATAAATGCTTCAATTATAATTTGGGGATACGGGAATAACACAATGACCTACAGACATTTAAACAATTGCAAAATAATTTAATTTTAAATATTATTCCATTCAACTATTTCTGTATAATATTATTATCGCATACCTAGCATGTATATAGAGCTTTATGCGGGTTACTTCCAATTTGATTTAATAGTCAGTTGAAAATTACAAGGTAATAATATTTAAAGACTCAACAGTTTATTCCTTCATACGTTTAAAATTATTATATTGTCAGTATCTTTGATATTACCTACTCACAAATTAAATTAGGTATGCGTTGAGTTAAACAAACTAAGGTATATAATACGAGGAGTCCAACAGAATTTTAAGTGTATTAAATTACATATTAAACATTATTTTTGTTCTACAGACGCCAGTCAGTGTATTATTATTATGAACATTCTCTTTTTACATTATGATCGACGGTCACGCAACTTTTAAAATATGTTTTTGAAAAAGAAAATGTTAATTGCTGGTTTAGGGATAGAGGTACAACATCTGCGTATAGACTCTCATCGTGCTAGATATCTAATAGCTATAATTACAATCCCGTGAAAAACTTGTACATTTGATGAGGCTTATAGAAATTGTGCAACAGTCTATATTACACGATGGTATTGGGACTTCGGAACGGAGAACAATAACATGTTATATGGGAACACAATTAAAAATTGGCGGAATTTCGAAAGCTAGTTGCACGAAGGCGTTTTACTATTTTGGGTATGAGCAAGGGAATACTGCTTCTACATGTACATATGAAGATTTTTGAGATAAATCATTTTGTTGATGATAAAAAATCGAACGAAAGGTGAAAGTTATGTATTTTGGTGTTGTTATGTAGGTGTTACTGAGTCATTAAAATTGGTTTTATTTACAATTAAGTGCAATTGTAAAGTTTATTTGGCCAAAAAATACATAACATTAAAATATTGTTATAAGAAATGCACAATATCAATATCTAATTAAATAATGTGTTACTTTTATGTACTAATTTATACTTACCTAAATGTAGTTTAAAATGTATTTTATCATAGTTAACATAGTGGAAAAATCAAAAAAAAATTCAATAAAGGTGTTTTTAATAATTAAAATAATCTATAAATTTGTAATCGAATACTCAAATATATCAGATAATTGTTTCTATCGTCCAATATATTTTTATTTTTTATAAGCTAATGCTGTATAGAACTTAAGTATAATCTATTTATCAATCATTTAGAATACATTTGAATCATTCCAATTAGCCCATCAGACAAACAAAATATAACCTGTGGCTTAGGTTGGAATGTTGAATGTCCTAAATATTTAATTGACTTCAATTGGAAATGACCATAAATTATAAATTAATTTTACATTCATAAGAAGAAGAAACTTTATAAATTATTAATTATTCGTGTACTAGGTACCTATATTGAGAACGGCGCAAATAAATGTGTTGATAAATATAACACAATATAATTTATACTTAACTAACCAATTGAAATATTGATAGTACAGATATTATGAAATTATGAGTGATTTATTCAATAACATATAATAACTATTTTAAAAAAAGAGGCCTCGACTACGATGGTTATTGGCCAAAATTCGGGAATGTTACATATTGAATTGTATATACAATATTATTATGACTTATGAGATAATACAAATATAAAAATAACAATTGTTTTTTTTTTAAAAATAGTATTGTTAATTTTTGGTTTTATCACTAGATGGGCTCCCTCTTCCTATTATATCATTGTTCATCTTTATTTTATATTATATTAAACGTTAACTATTTAATTTGCTTATTGTACTACAGCACAGATTATAAATATTATTTAATTACATAATAATGAAACAAATAAAACAAATAGTCTTGTACAGGTGCATACTTTTTTATACCTAACGTATTAAGCCACCATATAAACGTACAATTCAATATAAAAATAAAATATAAATTTTTGTTAACATACCTTTTTAACAAAATGTATTCAGATTTCAGATACCTTTTAACAACGGAACGAAGTAACAAACGACCAATATCCACGTCATAAAACGAATAGTCCGTTTACTACACTTGTAAAGATGACACTGGCCATGAAAAAGGGTTACATTTATATTGTCTACGAACAATGTCCCACAGGGTTTTGTGAACCCTGAACACGCGTGGAGAGTGTTTCAAAGATTTATGGTGTGAATAATCGTAAAACCATAGCTCCACACTCAGAAACTGTTCAATATTCATCGCTGACGAATGAAGCAACAGACGAGAATATTAAACAAGAGCGCATGCTGACTATTGGCATTGGTCACTAACAAAAGAGCATTGTTCACAAAATAAAACAAATTAATGAGTCAAAAGATTGAATATTTTAATTTAAAAACCCCAAACATAAACATTGTAACAATATAGAATAGCGGTAAAATACAAAAATGCAGATTATAATATACGATCCATGTATGTCTTACATATTAAATCGTAAATTCGTTATAATGTATAATTTAAATTATGATATAAAAATGTGAATCTTTTACCTGCGTATGCCATACGATATTATACGATGATAAAAACATGTAAATAAAAGTCAACCTTAATATTGAGATAGTATAATAAAAGTAAGTTGCACAACACTCAGAAAATACTGGTTTGCCGCTATAATTTGTGACCAAATCACGTAGCTACCTATACTGTTTTTTATGCGCGATGGAATTCTGTGTAATAATATTTAACGAGAACTGTATCTGGACATGTAATTCATTACATACGGCATTAACCTGAAAGGAGCACATTTTATTTGCAGAAACACAGCACTGTGTACAAAATGTATATATTATATATTATATGTTATTACTTATTAGTTATTCTATAGAGCGGAAATAATGACTGCTGCAGAGATGTGCACACCAGATAACTGGAAACGTCGAACGATTTATCCCCGCCGGATGTTTATCACTATATAAAAGGTACACATATTAAATTATTACATGTGTACCTATAGCCGCGTATGGACAATATAATATTATAAATAAACATATAAGATATATCCCCCTATACGTCCCTGTATGTCCCTATATGTCGGAGAGTCATTATCGGTAAAAATAATCAGGTTTCGTGGATTTATGTAATAATATTATTATGCTTATATTATATGGTGTGTTTATTTATTTGGGTACGTGTGTGTTAAAAATATAACGTAGGACTCACCTTTGTCTATGTGGCTACCCTCCAGTTTTGGATTGATCGGTTATCCAATTCATGAACATAACCACCGGCAAAACCAAACGTTAAAATGTCTAACGCGATCGAGAACCGTTTGCACTCCCGACGATTTTTGTCCGCATGCAGCACTATAATAATATATAATATTGTATATTCTCCGTGTCTAACAACGGGTTCGTTCTATTTTCCGATAGCAACAATTATAAGCGAGCCGAAAACGAACGAGACGTTTTTTAAAGAAAAAAACCAACTCGGCACATCCACCGGGATCTCCACTGATGTGTTATGAGCACCGAACTGTCCACCTGTTACACGCGGCTGCGGTGGCGCGCAACAACGTTGTGTTATAGCCGGGGCCGTGTTTCCACTATCGTTGCCGGCAACGACCGTAAAGATACTGACACCACGGCATCGTCTGGCGTGGGGGGACGGACTACTATATAACATACAACTATATACATACATCTATATACTATATACATTACTATACGTCTATATATATAATATATATAGCTATATTATACCGTACACATATGCGTGTACAACCGTTTTACCTGTTGACCGGCGAGCACATAATATAATACATAATATTATATATACATATACGCACACAGGTGTCTGACAACGTAATAATATAATAACGACGACCCTGATCAACGGTTTAGTGTACACCCCTTTTTTGTATTATTATCAGATACAACCTGTGGTCATGGGAGAGCGGCCAATTTTATTTTAATAGAATTTCAGTCGTTATACATTTATACAACATATATAGGTAGGTAATTAATTTGTTTTTTTTAACGGTCAAATTGTTCGACTTTATGCGTTCAAACTAAAATTAAAAAAGTTTTTGTTGTAGATTTAGTTGTTATTGACTAATGACTTTAGACTTGTATACCAATAAAACTTTTTTGATCTACACTCTACACTAGCTTAAGTTCATACAGAAGTTCGGAAACAGTTTTACTCAATTTATATGAGGAAAAAACTGTAACGTTTCGTATATAGTCATATTCTCAAGCACCGAGGAACGTATTACGTACATAATATAGGCATCGATAACATTAGTAGGTATATTACGTTAAATTATGGCATGTGTATATACACTATATTCAGC
>PVMI01064350.1:0-17888 GCA_008528875.1 Aulacorthum solani | reverse complement strand
CTTTCTAAATTTAAAAGTGTGATTATTATGATTTACGATTAAGGAGTTTAGATAATATTTTAAATTTAAATTAATATTCAATACCTTAGTAGATAATTATATAATAGTATATATTTTGTGAAGTGTATTAGTATACTACCGTGCAGTGGCATGGCATGGAGGCTTCCAATGTCCTATAATATGGTTATTAGGAGGGTGGGAAGAAAAGAGATTCAATTGGTACTGGGCGTCAATAAGAATTGGAGTAAAGAAATTTTATCAAGCAATAATTAATAAATAATGCAGTTTATTCGTGGGTGTTCGAGTTGGCATAGGTACTGTCTTTGGCCTTTGATAAAAAAGTAGTTCACCACGCCATTGGTACTGTGGTCACCAGGGCAGCCGAGTTCCCTAGAAAATCTCGGTAGGCAGCTCACAATATGGGCCGATCATAAGTGTCTGGCTGTCATTTTATTTTCGCACGATAGTTAACGAAAAAATTAGTAGAAAATATAATGACTGCAGTCAAAAGTTAGAAATCTTAAGACTCGTCAGGCCTAACCTCATGTATCCGGTGTCAGAGGTTGCCCAGATCCTAATTGTTCATTTTTATTTACGAATTTTATGTGGCCGCGTTGGGGACAGTTGTAAGTTAGTTGCAAACACCTGTAAAGATAGTTTTTTTAGATCTATGGTTAGTTGTACTCGATTTTTCCCTTCTTCCTCAATAATAAAGATTATATTATCTATTTAGTCATGGGCAATTATTCTAAGACCGTGGGCAATACTGTATTTTATCAATGGTTTTGTGATTGTGTTTGACACACTGAATATTTTACGATAATTTGTACTTTTTGAGGTTATTGTTCATAAGACTTGATATTGACAATATTGTTCTATAGATGTAAGATCTATTATAATTTCTAGGTCCATAAGCGCTTACAACTTACTACTTTATACTTGATAGTCTTTTTATAAATATTATATCTATTGTACAAATTTTTTCTCCTTTAAATATATAATGCTAGAATAAAATCGTTTATGTATTTATGTTCGATAAATTAATTTATACTTAGTTAGTTGTTTTCAAACAAACAAAATGCCTCCTAAGCCAAAAGCTCAGGGAACCAGTAAAAAAGCCGATGCTAAGAAAAAAGAAAGAGTTATTGAAGTAAGATGTACAATTTTATACTCACCTAAATTAACAATTATAAAAATCCATTGTATTTATTTAAAATCTTATCAATTACTTACTTACTTGATTTATAGGATAAAACTTTTGGCCTAAAAAATAAAAAAGGAGCCAAACAACAAAGATTCATTCAACAAGTTGAGAAACAAGTTAAATCTGGTGGATTAGTGCGTAAAGTTGACGACAAGAAAAAAGATGATAAAACTAAAGATGAATTAGGATTGATATTTAAACCAGTTCAAAAAGTTGAAAAAGGTAAAGCTTCAGATTTTAGTTTAAAATTTTAAACATGACTGTAAGTCCTAAGAAATCTGTAAATTTTTCTTTACTGAATAGAGTTTTTATAGTGTACCTTGTAATTTTGTAGGTTCATAAGAAATTGCATTTAATCTTTTAGTTTGTAAATACAGGAGCAAATAAATAAAGTACTAGTATGATAAGAAAATATGTAGGTATTTTTATTTTTTATAAATGTTAAATCTTACATTATTATTCAGTACATTTAGCGTTAATAATTCAAACATCAATTAACACTTTATTTTTAAATTTTCAAAAACTAAATGCGTGGAATAGCATGAATATGGATGTACCATATTAAATTTATTATGAAACAAAAATCAGTTAGTCTGAATTTTCTTTTCTTTAATTTGAAAAAAATATTTTGTATTTATAATTTTATTATATATAACAAATAAATTAGGTGCCGATCCAAAGTCCATCTTATGTGCATTTTTCAAACAAGGGCAGTGTGCTAAAGGCTCAAAATGTAAATTTTCTCATGATTTGGCTACTGAAAAGAAAGCTGAAAAAAGAAGTATGTATGTGGATCTACGAGATGGTGAAGAAAATGATACTATGGAAAACTGGGATGAAGACAAGCTCAAAGAAGTAGTAGATAAAAAACACGGAGAAAATGATAAAAAACATCCAACAACTGATATTGTTAGTAACATTTTGATATTTTATAAATCTACATTTTGATGCTATATTTCTATTTTAGATTTGCATGTATTTTTTGGAAGCTGTTGAAAAAAGTAAATATGGATGGTTCTGGTCATGTCCAAATGGTACCTCTTGTTTCTATAGACATGCATTACCTCCAGGATTTGTTCTTAAAAAGGTTCGTTTTTAGTTTAATATGTATAATTTAGAATAGTTTTTTTTGTAATTAAATGTATTTAAATATTATTTATAAATTTATATCACTTACCAAATTTATTATTTAGGACAAGAAAAAAGATGACAAAAAGGATGAAATTCAATTAGAAGATTTAATAGAAAGAGAAAGAGCTGCATTGAATTCTGTTAAATTTACTAGAGTGACCTTAGAAAGCTTTTTAGCTTGGAAAAAACGTAAAGTTAGAGAAAAGAAAGATGCAATTATTAAAGATGAAGAAAAGAAACGAACAGACTATAAAGCTGGAAGACAAATTGGGGTTTGTAATTTTTTTTTTATGACCGATTTAATGTATAATTTATAATTTTTTTTAGCTTTCTGGTCGTGAAATGTTCTCGTTTAATCCTGAGATGGCAATTGGTGACTCAATGGATGATGGAGAAGAAGCATTTGATGCTTATATACGTGATGAAGATGAAGAAGCAGATGGAAATGTTAAAGTAAGTTGTTAATTAAATTAAAATTAAATGTTGTACAAACCATTGAAAGGGCCTACTAAAATATTTTTAGTACTTCAATAACCTAACTCAGAACAATTACAGAGTAATCTATGTATTAAATTTTATAATACGTAATACATAATCTATTAAATAAATAGACATTAATTCATGTATTCAATATATATTTTTATACTCATTACTAATGAATTGATTTAACTTGGTATTATTATATTTGAGATATAATTAGTACAATTTCCTGGCACATATGTTTCTCTTATTGCCCAACACTAGACGACCATATTTTACATACCATAAAACAATTTTCAAAAAATAGTAAAAAATTATAATATAATGTATACAATTAATAGTATACAGTTAATATTTCATACTTACCTATAAGCAAACAAAGAAGATAATTTCCTAATAGAGCTTTAATTGACATTTCTTGATAATTGCCACCCGTTTTACTTAATTAATGATATGTTTTTATCGTAAAAATTAAATGCTAGTTTATTCCAATAAATAACTTTTTAATATTCAATTTTAACGATATTTCTTTAAAAGTTGGAAATGTTTGTTACAAAGATACTGCCATACATACACTTGAAACTTAATATGCAATATTGCGACAAGCTGAAAACTTACCAACATAATTTTAATTTAGTATAATTCAATTTTTAATATCATAGAAAATACTTACCCTTGACCGTGAATAGAGCAGACATTCTAGACTCGCTTGCATGTAAGATATAGAGAAGTATAGATTTTTTATATAAAAGGCTGTTGATGTACTGTCACTTAGTGATGGGGCATTGACAAAGGATAGTCAATTTTTTAAGTATTTCACACTTAGAATATTTTAACCTTAAACATTAATTAATTATAAAACCTATGAAACGAGTAAGTTTGGAGCTTTTATATGTACACATAAATATTTTTTTTTATTAATTATTCTATATAATAATATGTAATTTATGGTTTTTATAGGTTAGAGAAATTAAATTAGAAACATTAGAATTGGAAGCCAGTGAAGTAGATGATACTGGTACCCGGTTACCCAAGGATCGATTTAATGATTCTGATGTGGCTACAATACCAATCAATGAAAATCTTTTTGTGGATGAAGACCTGGATGATCTGGACGATGACTTAGATGAATTGAATATAGATGATGATGATGATGATTCTACAAATTAGATTAAATAAAGAAGAACATTGCTTAAACAAATAATTATTTTTAATAATAACTCTTAAATGCTTCCTCTTGTTATTAAATATAATAATAAAAAAAAGTAAACATGTTTATGACCTTAAATTTTCTACAGTTTCGCAAATTTTAAGTGCCGATTCTATACAACCATTGAATGTTGACTGGGTGAAACTATCTCCACCAGCTAAAATTGGAATGGAGTCATTTAGTAAGACACATCCAGGACTGTTGTTATAAGGAGTTGTGACTTGTGAATATAACCATTTATGAACATTGCACAATGCAGGTAATGGCCAGTCTGGAAATAATTTGTTTACTTTATCATTTAACGTTTGAAACATACTTTCTGTGGTTTCTTTTATATGTTTTTGTCCAAATTCCTTGGTTGTATGGAAAATAACACAGTCTGGTGAATTATATTGTTCTCGTTTTCTATTTTCTATGGAAACATATCTGAATGTTTCATCATCCAAAAATTTGACGTCCCAATCTGTATCTAGTACAGGCTTTTCATAAAACATATTGTATGTAAAACGCGTACTGTAGATGACTTTTTCAAGTTCATTGCGAACCGTTTGAGACATTGGACAATTCATTTGAAGAATTTGTGGTGCTGGTGCTGTAATAACTATTAAATCAAACGACTCTTCACTTCCACAAATACACGTCACTTTACCTGTAGGTGTAATTGCACAAACTCTTTTTTCAAATTTGGTACAGTCTATATTAGAATAATTCAAAAAATATTTTACTAATGAGTTAGCACCATTTGGTGCAATAAAGTGCTGCTTGTGGTGAGATTCTGCTATCCCTTCAATTTTGCAATTCATAGGTATCAATATCTTTGTGGAAATTAATGGTTCGTATATATCAGAGTATTTTGATAATGTTGATGCATCGGTGGAAATAAATTGAGCACCAAGGTCGACAAATGTACCGTTGGGACCCCGACGGACTGAAGTGCGGCCACCTGGACCTCTGGCTTTGTCCCATAGTGTCAAGTGAATATTTGGTATACGGGTACGTAACAAGTAGGCAGTTATTGTAGAAGTTAGTCCACAGCCAATTAACAGAACTTTCATTTTGTAATGTATTGATATATATATATATATATATATATAAAAAAGAAACTATTATATACCTTATAAAGTAATAACTTGAGGTTTTGGTTGGAACTGTACGGAATGAAAATACTAAACAGAAAATAATATTACTAACTGTACTACTGTTGTAGTAGTGTAGACAGCGTAGTATTGTATTATGTATTCACATAATTCATAGTATCATGCTTTATCAGTGTAAAAGTCCATTGTCTGATTACATTCAATAAAATCATTTGTTTGTGAGGGGGGCGAGGTCAGCTTATATCACAGAATAGATTAGTTCTGTGCCTAGACTGTATGGTTAATTATTGGGAGTAAATTACTGATAATTTTAGTATACCTATTGGTATTGTATAAGTAAATTTACTGTAAATTCTTATTATACTTCGATAAAAAAAATTATTCATAAATATTATATACAGGTCCTGGCATTTGGCGCACTACTGTTATTCAAGTCTTAATAAATTATAACAAATAAATTCAAATAATAGTTTTTACTCAACTAATAGATAACATTTATTATAAATATAGATATTTTAGAATATGGTTGTATAATTGATACATGCACAATGATGTGTGTTTTTTATTATTATTTTTTCACAGATTATATGGAAACAGATAGTGCACTTCGATGTAAACAAAAAATGGACTGATAAGATCTTCACTAGAATCAATGTGATCATTTCAACGAACTAATAATATTTGAAAATTATATACTGGTGGCTCACCTGATAGGGATATCCGAGTATTCGACAAAAACAAACATTCTGTTATTAACCCTGACTTTTGGTTTTCATGTGTTTGGCTTTTGGTGTTCTGTTTATTTTTCGAATTTTCCATTGAGGTAGTTTTCTGTTACTGTTACCAGGCTATAGACCATAGACATATAATATTATATGTCTATGCTATAGACACTGCGTGTAATGGCCAAATCGGCTGATTTTATTCTCGAACAACGTCTCCGGGGGAGAACGATTAGCTGCTGATCGAATGTCTATTCTATATTGTTCTGTGCTTTTACCAAAGTATTATATATGAGTATATAGAGTTGAAATTGAAAAGTTCACTGAGTTGAATTCAAATTTAAATAATATGGTATGCATGTATGTACAATAAATTAACATTGATATTTGTGGTCACTCTGATCGGGGAGCCGTCCAATCAGAGCACCTTATTCATTTTTTACATTACAACATAGGAAGTGCACAATCTATTTTCAGATAATCTATGGTTATGTTAACGAGATCATCTGAGCTGTATACTTTATATACCGGAGATTTAATACCGGATTTCAGATCATTTGAAATTACACTATTAACGGATCGCTTTTATTTGTACACATATTATTAGTTCTTGATATTTAAAATGGCCGATTTAAAATTGTATGAACAATTTAATAATGTTTTGAGTGAAAAAAGATCAAATAATGTGTTGTTAAGTAAAGTGAAATATAATGAAATATTAGAACAAGTCAAACGGTTAAAAAGTGGAGCAACATTTAAACCAAATGATTATAAATTAGTGAAGCGCTATGATATAATGAATGTAGATAATATTGATAAATTAATTGTACCAGTAACTGGTTCGAATACTATCAGATATTATGTTTATAACGAAGAGTTGTATAAAATAATTCATGACTTACATTTGCAAACTGATCATGGAGGTAGACACCGAATGGAACATGAACTGAACGCAAAGTATAAAAACATTACCAGGGAATGTTTAATGATGTATTTAAATTTATGTGAATTATGTCAGAGAAAAGGTAAGACTGTCGAAAATAATCTAGTTGTTAAACCAACCATTTCTTCAGAAATGAATTCTCGTTGTCAAGTAGATTTGATTGACATGCAAGCTCAACCTGATGGAAATTATCGATTTATTTTAGTCTATCAAGATCACTTAACAAAGTATATTTTGCTTAAACCATTAATACACAAATGTGCAGAAGAAGTTGCCCATGTATTACTTGAAATTTTTACTATATTTGGAGCCCCGTGTATCTTACAGAGTGATAATGGTAGAGAATTTGTTAACGAGGTTATTAAAGAATTATGTAATATGTGGGAAGAACTGAAAATCGTTCATGGCAAGCCACATCATTCACAAGACCAGGGCTCTGTTGAAATGATAAGCCAGGACCTTAAAAATATACTTGACACCTGGTTAATAAATAATAAGACTAATAAATGGAGTGAGGGACTTAAATTCGTTCAATTTATGAAAAACACAAGTCTTTATCACAGAAATGATAGTTCTCCTTATGAAGCTATGTTTGGCACACCGCCAAAAATAGGCCTGAAATCTACTTCTCTACCAGACAGTATTATACGTAAACTCAAATCTGATGATGATTTAGAAACCACGCTGAATTCTTTAAAGACCACTCTTGAAAACAATGCTGAGAAACAAAACAAAACAAAACGGAAAAAAATCTGTTAATACATCTTTTGAAGAAAATATCAATAATAACTAGGAACCAGCTTATATCATACAATCGAGACAAAAAACAATAATTAAAAAAAGAAAAGAAAAGAATCGTTGCATAATTTGAAAGTTTAAGCTTCAAAAATGAAGACAAAATCAGAAAATCGACTTTGTGAAGGTAAAATTGGCAAAAGTATTAAAATTATGTGGTCTGCGAGCTATTTTAGGAGTCATTATGTCTGGTAATTATTTTAATGAGTTAGGTATATTTTTATTTTTTATTATGTAATAACTGAAATCTGATTTTTCAGTTAAAAAGAGTAATTATTGGCTCCACTGAAGGTAAACTTCAACAACTTTACACTAGAAACCAATTTGAAATATGCAAAGAGTCGTTTGTCCAGATTGAAACAGTACCAACAACATCTCTAATATCATTAATAATCAGCTAGAATATTTTCAAATCATGGTGGTCAAGGATACGACAGGTGTAACTGTAAACAGCTATGTAAGACAAATAAATGTAAATGTAGGACTGCAGGAAAACTATGTATTTCACTATTTCTAAATGCCATGATAGCTTAAGTTTCAAAAATAAATAATAAATAAATGATTATAAATTATAAACAATTACTGTTTTATATCTTTTTAGTTTAAAACTATCTTTCACTATCAATCACTTTTATTAACATTCATATTTATGTATTTTTAATTGTAATTGCCCACCTTGTTTTGGTCATTCTGAACAATGTCCGGGTAAAGTATATAATTTGCCTCATTGTCCATTGAAATTGGGCATTGTGCACATTGTCCGGGCATTGTACTACAAAACATAATTATACACTTTGACCGTGATGTATGTATGTACATATATTTTATAACTTAAACTTGTATAGATAGAACAAATTATATTTTAGAAGGGTTGAATAATACATTTACTACACTGTCTATGTCTACACTAGTTTATATCAATCATCCAAATACTTGGCTTTTCATTGAAGCTCTATAGAGGAGTAACTCTGCAAGTGCATGCATATTAAAATTTAAAATTTTGAATTATAAAACAAGAGCTTTCCACAAAAATTTGGATAGTGATGATATGTTAAAAAAGTTTTTGAATTTTTTAAGTTCTGTGTGTTGTCTTTCATAAATAAAAATATTAGGTTTTTTGATTTTTATTATTTAATTTAGTATTAGTATTATTAAGGCTTTCGAATTTGAATTATGTATATATATATTTATATATTAACTAGCTGATCCCGCGCACTTCGTTGCCCGTAAAAATGATAAATTGATAACCCTTAAAAAATGTTGATTGCTAATCTTCTTTTGGATCCACCTCGCTGCAGTAAGTGGACAATGTGTGCTAACATATCAGGCACAGGCAAAATTAAAAAAGAAATAATAATTAAAAACATTGAAAATGATTGTAAGTAAGAATCTATTTACATAGCTACAAACAAATTTATTTTTTCTGTTTACAAAACAAACAAAATCCTATAACTCTGATGCCATTTATAAACAAAAATTTCCATCTTCAATATTAAAATCTCTGTTTAAGCACCTTCTGCTATTGGTTGCAGCGTGACGTTATAAAGCTTAAAGCCTTCTTCGACAAATGGATTATCCAACACAAAAATAATTTTTTCAATTCGAACCAGTAGTTCCTGAAATTGGCACGTTCAAACAAACAAACAAACTTTAGCTTATATATCAGTACAGAATAGAATGTTTATTAATGTTTGTTCATTTATTCATTTATCAACCAACAGCAACCATTTATAAGCAAAAATATTCATCTTAAATCCCAAAATCCCTGCTTGAGCAGGTCTCTGAAGGAGAATACATGCATACACAATGACAAACACACACAACTACACAAGGTCCTAGATTTACACCATAAGCACTCAATTTATTTTTAAAAATCATGAGTACCTATACAGTATACTGCGGTATATTCTCAAGTCTCACTAATTTGTGAAAAAATATTTGTCTTTGTAGTAGGTCTGTGATTTTTGTCTTTATTGAAAATCAATAAAAAATATATTTAATTAGGTAATCTGATAAATTAGTGATAATATATTTATTTTTTAAAACAAATAAAAATTATATAAATGAAAATTTTTTTGTTATCAATAACACTCCTGACTTCTCCCTGAACCCTTATTATACCAAGGTTATAGTCTGTTTAGAAGTTAATGTAGGTAATGGCATATAGACCTTTTTTTTAGCACCCTATTATCTATTACCCCACACTTTTTCATTGCAGTTGTTAAAATTGTGTTGGGCAGGCATATACACTTAATAAATTTGATGGGAACTTCACCGAATAAGGAATCATAACCGATTATAATGTGTAAGTCCAAATTGAATGTGTCTAAGATTTGTGGAAAGTGTTATAGAAGTGTAAAGTGAATGCTCTCATTAAAACTCAGAGTTTGGTAGATTAAAAATTTTGGATTTTATGTATGTTGGATTCCTTAATGCTAGGTACCTCAAATTTGTATGCCGTATCATTGGAAACGCAAATATTTATATATATGTATATTTATTTATCTATCATCAAATAAACAATATTAAGTGAAAGAAACAATAGGAGGTTTAGATGATACCCCTTCAACAAGCTTAGCTTGAGTCAGGAGTGCAATTTGTATTAATAAAGACATGTACAGGATTAGCTATCTATTAGACTAATGATTAATGAACTGGTTTAAACTTTGAAATTTTAATCAATAAAAAGTAGATACCAAAGAGACTTTCTTCTACAGTTATTTTAACTACTGCACCTAAACGATTAAATAGTATTATATTTTTGGATATTTTGATGTAATAAAATAGCTCTCTAATTAGAGTAAATTGAGTACGTACCTACCTAGCAAAAAAATCTGAAGAAATATAAACTGTACAAATCTTTCATTTTTAACTAGGTACGTGTATTTAAAGTGTGGGATTATGTTATATTTTCATTTTCCTAAACTGCTGAGGTAGATCAAAGATGAAATATTTCTTGGGTTTTCTTGTGTAGGTACTAGATACCTATCTACTTTTTAAGTTAAGTAAGTGGGTAACTAATTCCAATTATAGGTTTAAAATTTAAATAATGAAAAAATGTCTGAAATATATATATATCCACCTAACTATGTTTTATTCATAACTATGACTACCTACTTACTTTATCTTTTTATTCAATGCATAAAAAATCTAAAGATTCAATTATTTAATCGTATAATATATTAATATAGTTGTACTATAGGCTATAATATTCTAATCCTATATAGTATATTTTGTATAGTAAGTTATGGAGGGGTAAAAGGTAAAAATACAAACTTAATTTTAGATTGTTAGTGGTCTGCCCACATCAAACCCACACATGCCTCATTGGCCATGCAGCATTGCCTCTTATGACTTATTATACGCAAACATAAAATATGTTATATAATGTAGACATGTAGGTAGTTATTATTTTTTTTTTCAGCTAATCCTACTGTGTTCTTGGACATAGTTGATTTTGTTCATAACAATTTTGCTGAAAAATCTCTCAGTTTTCTGGTGTCACATTAATTTTATTTTATTTTCAACACATTTTTCATGGACCAAGAAGAAGAAGAAACATCTCAAACAACAACATATGATGTTGCAGCATCCAAGAGGTTAATACATTTACTACCGACTGACCTTAAAAAAAATGAATAAATTATTTGAAATTGTGTTATTTATGTTAGTCACTTGTTGAGCAATGCACATGTGTCGAATGGGCATTCTTCTCAGAAGAATCAAAAATCTGTAATTATCGACAAACGTGTGATCAAACATTATGGCCGTAGAATGAGATTGAACTGCAGGCATGGGTATAGTATTTTAATACTTCAAAACGGAAAAGTATCCAGTTCTGATAATGACGTAGATAGTCACAGTATAATGGAATTCACATCAATGTCTCCTGGTCATGTTCGTATTAGAGGAGTTGAAGCCAATTTATTTTTAGCTATGAATAAAGATGGACTTCTTTATGGAGAAGTGAGAATTGGAGAATTTAATAGCTTTTTTTAAATTTCTTATTTATATATTTTAAATTTATTTTTAGGCTGATCCTGACAACAATTCAACAATTTTCATTGAACAACCAGAAGGTCCTTACAGTGCATACCTATCTTTCAAATATCAAAAAAAAAAATGGTATGTAGCTATAAAAAAAAATGGTAAAATAAAATTAGGTCCAACAACTAAAAGAGGACAACATGCTACACATTTTTTAACAATCCTTGTATAGATAATACTCATACTACATTCTTCAATTTTATTAAATAAAATTATAATATTATCGAATACAATATATCTATAGGAATTTGATGAAACATTTATATATAAATACTATATTATGCAGTTTATTATTATATAGTTAATCTTATTATACAGCTAAGTGCCGCTAATGGGTAGGTTCTTAATTATATTTTTATTGTACTTTTGTTCCATCACCACTTATTTTGTTAAAAAGTACAGATTGTGCATTTATATATATATATTGTTTTTTTTTTGAAATTCATCATTTATTTTTTAGTAAAATTGTATTTTATTTAACAAATATACATGTATTACAATTTTAAACAATAATAATTATTTATTTGAAGAAGCTGAAGCTTTTTACAGCCAATACAATATAAAGGCTATTATGTTATTAATTTAAGTTTTATTAAACTAGTCAGTATCTTTACTTTGTGTTTTAAAATTCCTCATTATGTTATTAAAATAAATAAATAAAATTTTTACTAAAATAGAAAAAATGCATTGCATTACTTTTTCAAAAGAGAATTAGCAGTTTTCCTAGCAATACTCATCCAGTGCTGTGCATCCCCTACCACTTAACTGGTGTCAGCATTATTGTGTCGTTCTGAATGTGCTAATCGCCCATTCAAGATGTGCAAAAAGTAAAAATAGATTGTCGTCTTTTGGAAAAGGAGTATTACAGTTATCAGTTTATCATGGTAAAATAAGACAATATTAAATATAAGATGTTTATATTTCAATCTAGACTTCTATAATTTTAAATAATAACAATAGTAATAAATTAGAATTAAAAATTAAAGCAATAATCTAAAATTTTGAGTAAACACCTACATTTCAATTAAATTAATTAAATACTGATAATGAGATACATACTTTATTTTTAATAACGTATGCTATTTGTACATATTTAATAATAAGAAATTATAAAAAAAATTAAATCATTATTTTCATATCAATATACTGAGCATACAATATAAGTATGAATGGAATGTATTATAAACTAAAAATAATTCAAAATAAAACATAAATAAAATAGAAATACTTAAAACATTTTTTTTTTTTTGTAAATTATTCTCACTAAGTAGATATAATAAGAATAAGATAAAAAATAAACTTTTTCAATAAATTATTGTTTTAACGAACATAGTCTAGTATAACTGTATTAAAAATTAAAAAAATGTTAACTTAGATTTATATATTCAATAGTGACAATAAATTAATAACTTTTGAAAACTTTTTGTTGTATAGTTTTGAGATTGAAGTAGATCATAAAGTTCAAATCTGTGATGAGAAAGCTTTGTGCGTATTGTATGCATTGAGGTTAAATTAATTTGCATTTTTTATGGCAGCAAATAAAAATAATAATCTACTTTTCATTTCTTTTTCACTCTTGGTGAAGTAGTCTGGAATACACTAGACGCAGACATAAGATTTTCAATATATTGGCCAAGAACTTGATTTTCAGATCGCAGTTTTAAATTTTCTTCTTTTACGCTATCCACACGTTGAGATAAATCTAAAAAATGTATTTTATGTTAATAAACCTTAATTATGTACTTATTTAAATTTAATTGATGCAATTTAGTTATATACAGAGTGATTCATTTAAGAGGTTACACTAATTATCTCGTAAAGTACTAATTTATTTTGCATCTTTTTCATTTTTATAATTATTGGTGAAACCACTATCAACTTTTGATTTTCAAATGGGAACATAATATGATAAAAAGTTCATAAATTAATTAAACCATTTTATTTATGAGAATATCAGCATTAAAATTTTTATTTTTCATTATTTCGTTTGCGAGATATAGTTCCTCAAAGTTTGGTGGTTTAAGGAGGTGTTATAGTCGGTAGTGTTTCAAATATTGTTTTATCATCGTAATTAGTTGATAGGCTAATAAATGATTATGGGTTCAAAGTACAGTATTAATTGTTACCTTGGGTTGAACCATAAAACGGTATTGAATTTATCACTTATAGCTAATAGTCTTTACAAATAAATAAATAGCATAATCAACACCTCCTTAGACCACCAAACTTTGAGGAGCTGTATCTCGCAAACGAAATAACGAAAAATAAAAATTTTATAAATTATTATAAATATTCATAAATAAATTGGTTTTATTAATTTATGACCTTTTTATCATATGTTCCCATTTGAAAATCAAAAGTTGATAGTGGTTTCACCAATAAATATAAGGGTGACATTTTTTTAAATATCATACAGTTTTAGAAAAGCATAAATCTAAGTTAAAAGAAAGTTAACACTTTCCAAGATAATTAGTATACCCTCTTAATGGATCACCTTATATATAACATGTTTACCATCTAATGTGTTTTGTAGTTCTAAGACTTGTGTAATAAGCCTGGCTTTTTCTTCTAATTCATCGGGACTCATATCACGATCTAAACCTATAAAAACAGCATGCAAACAAATATTTAGACTGATAGAGTAGTATAAATAGTTTTATTTTGTAGCAATAATTGAGCTCTGAACAATCTACTATAAGTTGAATATTGTTAAACAAGGATTGCCATTTCTTCAAAATTAAAATCCAGGACACTAGTCAGACAATTAATAATTACTCATTTTTTATATAATGAATACCAATACAGAAACATAATGATATAGCCTAGTATCTTACACTAGTGTGTTAGTGATGTATAAAAATAAACTTACTAATAAGTCAATGATTTAAATAATAACATACTTTGTTTGGCCGTAGTCGGTATAGTTAAATTAAAACATTGGTCTTGTTTAGACATCGGAATTTTTCTGGTGAAATACAAACAAATGGCAACCTTATAATGTACATAGAACACTCACTGTTTCTGCTTGGACTATTACTACCGTTTGTAAATGACGACTGTAATGAATCCATACTTTGATTGCGCACAATGACATCGGAACATTGAGATATGTCTTGGTCATCGTGGATAATGGCTGTGATCATAATTAAAAATTGAAGTTAACACTAATGTGGGACCGAAGTAGTAACTAATGCAAATCTACCGTTCGAAACATACCTTGGGGGTCATCGTCTGCCAAAGGGATACTGTCTTCCGGCGACTTGTCTCTGTCTTCTTCCATCATATAATAGGCACGTATATGCACGTACACGTCTGGCGTCCTTACACTAATTCATCTGTTACCCCGGAGGATTAAGACTAGAACTTGGAAGTGTAGAGCAATGCAAATCAGTAAAATGAACTAAATCACCAGAAAATGTACGGTAACAATAACCATGACATAATGTGGCCAACACAGGCGAGTAATAGACTATTAGCTATATTTTATTAATATTTATTTACATTTTTGTCGATAGTCGCGAATTTCCAGATATCGTGCGATACTGATAAAATAAAATGATATCACTCAGTTGTGGCAGTGATACCATAGAATATTAATACTCTGTGTAGTAGTGTTCTGATTTCGTTTCATATAATCTGCCGTAGTAGCACCAGTATTGTTCTACGGTAGCACGGCCGTCATTGCCAACACAACGAGAACACAAAAACAAAATAATAAATATTATTATTTTTGCGCTCGAAATCACAATGACATAATTAATTAATTTCTGCTGCTGTAGTGCTGTTATAATATTTTGCTGTACGACGAAGAACAATAATAGTAATAATTAATAAATAACATTAAATATTAAAATTCGACTGCAATAATAATACTGCCGACTCACAATTTACATAAATTTCCTCTAATCGTGCCGTCTTATTTTCGGTTTCGTCTGTCGGTGGGCTATTGGTGCGGTAGACCGTTCTCGCCGAAAACGCGGCGATCGACACGATCTACATTTAATAATTTCTATCACGCTAGATCTCAGGGTAAGTGCTATCACAAATATTTGGTTTTGCTACTATTGTTTGTTAATACTCGGCAAGGATTAAGCAAATATAGGTCATAAATAGTAAGATATCCAGGCCGTTTGTCCCATTTCGGAACATTTGGTGGGTCTGATAATAAACTGTCCCACTCACCGACATCCAACGGGTTCTCGGCTGGATGTCCTTGCAATCTGTACTTATCCCCATTCCTCGAGTCACGTCGAGTAATTGCAGCTGCTCTTCTAAATATTGCATTCAAACAAAATCAATTATTGTTCATTTAGCGGATACCGTCACAAATGTCATGGCTGTATTTGACGACATACAGCAGTACGATGAAGAGATTGCATGCACGTCTATGGACGAAGCGTACCTAATGCACGTTCAAGACCCGATAATAATTAGAGGAATCGGAAATCTCACTGTGTAAGTAATGACATGTTGTGGGTTCAATAGTGATAATTTATTGTCATGTCTATTCAATAGTTTGTTGCACAATCTCATAATTGCAGTTATATACTTTCATGAATTGATTTCATCTTTAAAACAACTATCCCGAGTGATAAAAGTTGTGTGTAGCTTAAAAATTTTAAATTTATATTCTTTTATAAAGACAATTTGATCATTATCAAAAGTTGGTACTAAACTGTTAAAATTCAAATCACCTATTTTTAAGTTTTCATTCTTTTTACGTTTTTAATAATTATATTTGTAGCCAATAGCAACCCTATATGTAAGCGAAAAAATATTTGATTTTCCAAAACAAGATTTATGCTGAATCTACCCTGTAAAGACTTATATGGGTTGAAAAATAAAGTTATACACTCCATCCCAGAGTCTTATTAAAAATGTTTCAGTAGTGTTTGAGACTATACAGGATAAACAAACAAACAAGCAAACATTTGTTTTTACATAATGGATAGTATATTATTAATATATTAATATGTATATTACTTATAAGTTATTTAAATTTAATAAATAATTTAACGTGAACAATTCAATAAAATATAAAATATCATCTAATAAAAGTATGTAAAAAACAAATTGTTTCATATTATATAATTGTATATTTTCTAAAATAACAATTAAAATTATTAGTTAATAATTATCAACTAACAAAAAAACTAAAAGATGAATAAGTGTGAAAATGGTTTATGAAATATTTTAGTGGGTATTACCATTAATTAGTAGGTAGGTATACTACAGCAACTACATGGTATAATATAATGTCAAATTTTCAAATGAAAATACTCTGATGAATCACCACGTATTTCCACATTTTATCCTTAATTACCTATGTATGTATAATTCTAATTCTAATAATAAAGACATCTTTAATTATAAAGCAGGGGTAAAAGCAAGAAGGCCTGGTGTCTTAACAATTAAAACATATATTGAATAAAAAACTAATTGCTTGTCTAATTTCTGCAATATAACCAACATGTAGCCATGTAGGTATCATAGCTAAATAAAAGAGAGCAATATTTGTGTGGGTATTTTTTCTAAATATTAATTATCATAGATGGCCAAATTTGGATTTTCAAGTAAAAATAATGTATATTGCATAAGCATCATGAATTCAGTATTATTATTTTTCTCGTATGTCCTTAAAGTTAATGCAAATACAATATGAATAACAACTATTTTATACAATTAAGTGATAATGTTGTGCTGATTCTTTGTCTTAGTCATCATATAACAATGTCCCATTTCTTCAGCCATTGGCTAGCTTCGTCTGATGCTGCATAGTTTCTTAAAGAATGCCACTGAATTTTCTCTTTGTCCTACAACATTGAGTTGTGATGCCGAATCAATTAAACAATTTTAATTTGGTATTATAAAAAAGAGTTATAAAAACTTAAAAATTGTGGTTTTGTATATAGGTCAAGACGATCAAATTTCGTACATAATTTGTGTACTATGATCTAAGGATTTTGATCATTTATAACCATTTTTTTTAAAAATAATATGTCAGTTATTGGTACATTTTTTTTGGAATGCTTGACATGAAGCTTTTCATGCAAGGTTGTACTGGCCCCAAAATAAACCAACCTAAAATTAAAAGAAGACTAAATAGACTAACCTAATCTGGAATTTCTATTTTTTAACCAGCTGCTACTGTAATTTTTTCCAGTTTTTGTATAAATTTCAACATTTTTTAAGGACATCTCTGCTTATAAGGTCATAAATGCCTTTTTTGAAGGTGTATTTAAATCTAAGCCTTTGTTAT
>PVMI01064332.1:1777-17984 GCA_008528875.1 Aulacorthum solani | reverse complement strand
TATATCATTGACACCTAAGATCTAAAAAGCCACGAATATTTTTACCAATACACCACCGTACACAATAATATTAAGATATTGATAAATTATCATTATTATTATTAATATAAAATTATTATATACTCAGGCCACCTGGTACTAATCTCATTCTGAATATAATATAATATATATTATACATGATTTGGTACTTTTAGGTTATTGGGATTAACAACCATATAATAATACATATCCCAGCGGGATCATTCGCTCACTGAGCTCACTTGGATAATTTAAATACACTCCTCTATTAGATATTAAGTATAACCACCTTGGGTAGGTCTCAAAGTAATCTAATTGAACCTCATCTTACCTCGATGGCTATCCAGGGTGGATTTACATATCAAATCAAGGGATATTTTCGAATTAAATTGTCTTAATGATCATACCACGTGCCAGGTCTACATAAAATTGTGCTTTTAAAAATTTTATTTTTAATCCAAGATCTACCAAAAGGTTCAGGTAGTTTCACATTGCAATTGAGGGATGTTTTAGATTTAAATTGTCCGAGCGAATAACCCAGTTGGGTTTACACTCTGTAGGAGGTAGTCGTGCTAACCAAAATGTGCCTTTGATTTATTTACATGTACAAGTACTACAACTACTATTGACTTTAGATAGGTCAATTATAATTCCAATAATTCATTTGTACAGGATTTATAGACTTAGAAACTATTAAATTAAGTAACACCACATATTGCACAAATCATTGAGACTCAGAGAGTGTTCTTTGCTTTGTTTTTCTTTATCTTAATATCTTTTAATTTAGTGAATATAAGGTTTTAGCAAACGAGATAGCACATTCTTTTATTCAACTATTCAATATTAATGACACCCTTTCATAAATATACTGGTTATAAAAAATTATAATATACTGAATCACTATGATATACAAATTTAATTAAATTATTTTGATAATACCTGGCAAGCAATGACAAAATAAGAGCAGCAACTGCACGATCTTCTTCAGGGACCTCTTTAGATTTAGTCAACCATGCCCATAACACCATAATGCATTCATCATCTAGTGTTTTATTTTTTATCCATTCATTTAATAATGCTTTAAATGCTCTTCTATTAGTTATATTTAAAGTTTTTACTAAACTAACAAGTCTGGTCATAATCTAAAAAATAAATAATTATAGTACATTATTGTTGCAAAAATAAAATTGATATTGTTTTTTTATTACTAATGCAGGCCGAGTAGTGGATGAGTCCTTGTTTTCTTCAATATTCAAATATATTGTTCTATAAGAATTCATCATAGCTTCTCTAATATTAGAATCAGATGAAAATATCAATGTTATCATAGCATCAATACCAGACTGAGAATGAGGTACACCAAATTTATAAGCGGTTGTAAAAAAGTCAATAGCTTCTAATGACTCTGATGCTGTGTTCATAAACATCAATTGACATATAGTATTTAATGCTTCTTTAATAGTGTGTAAATAATCGGCACAATTCTAAAATTGAATTATTACTTAGTAGACAAATTTTTATAATTTAAGTAAAATAATAAGTTAGAAATATTTATTTTGATAATTCTTAATTATTCCCAACCTCATTAGCTCTTGATTCAGTTTCTATTATTTGAGTTCAAACGAGACACAAAATATGTCAATGTTAAAGTAGTGTGTATGATCACAAAATTAATTAGGTTTTTTCGGTGTAGTTCAAAAACGAATGACTTACTTGTAATTTTTACCAAATGTTTATACTAACATATTCCAAACATGATACGATTTTCAAAATATTTTAACTCTTTTAAAGCTAATTATAGCCAAAGAAATTTTTGTTTTTTCAATTATTGTTAATGAATAAATAATTGATTGCTAAATCAAACATCTTGGAAATTAAATACAAGGTTCCTTATACGTTTTTAAAATAATAGTGAAAAAATATTTGAGATCCATAGGCAAGATTTTTTATTTTATAATCAATTAAAAATGGGATTAAAAAAAACATTTTGTAGTAAAAATGTATAAAATATTCAATTTTTATAGCTAAAGATTAAAAATGTAAACAAGGTTTCTCATAAGTCATAAGTATTTGAAATTTTAACTATAAAATCTAAAAATTAATAAACACAGTTTTTTATAGATATTTTAATTTTAAATTTGTAAGAAATTAGGTATTTAAACAAAGACTAACAATTTTAGTTATTTTATGGTAATTTAAAAATGTTATAATTCATGGATACTAGAAACATTTAAAGTATATATATTATACCCAAAAAAAATTTTCAAATGTAATATTTTTGGCAAAAATGAATTCAACCTACTTGATTACTACTAAAAAAATATATTACTTTAGTATCAATAGTATACAATATACATAGTAATGTAGACTTGCGAGTAGTATCCACTTGTCCACTTTTTTCAAATCAAAATTCAAGAGACTTAACATTAACTTTTCAATAGGGCCAAATTGCCCATTATTTTCTTGAAAAATATATAAATTATAAATAAATATATTAGGTACCTGAAGGTATGTAATTTTAGATTCTGTTGAGAAAATAAGAAAATGTAATTCTTCTGTGTTCATCTGTTTAAAATTGTTAATGTTATTTGATTCCATTGAATGCATTGTATTTTCATAGTACCAAATATTTTTTAACACTAAAAAATATTGTTTGGACAAGTTATTTTCATCCCCCAGTCTGAAATTAAATATTTTCAAAACAATATTAAAAATTAATAAAATTATAAGTGTTTCATAGTAATGCATAATAACAAATATTCTAATTCATTTCTTTAAAATATTTAGAAATGTGTGGGTGAAAAAGGTCAAAACATTTTGGCTCTTTTTAAGGTATTAAAAGAAATTCAAATCAATATATTATGCATAAAAGCTAAAAGTATAGCACTGTATTCTCACATACTGCATACTATACATAATATAATATAGTCTGTTCAATGAAAAAATAATGATTCCGCAGACTGATTCTCGTCAGAACTGCTCTTCTCCCACCATCTTCCCGGTGTTAGTGTGATCGGGTGGTTCTCGATGTGCCAATCGAATTATTCTTGATGAGAAAAAGTGATTATTCTCTCAAGGAACAGACTATAGTTGTCAATCACAGTAGGTTCTTACTGAGTAGTATGAAATATTGCAGTGCAAAGCACAAAAAGTACAGTGCTATTACATACACACACATAGTACATTGGTTTCAGGATAAAATACATTGCATTATTCAATGACCAGGTCCACTCAAAACCTATTACAACTGAGGCGAGTTTCTCCAGTTCTTTAATGTACACAATTTCAACAATTAAAATAATAAAATAATTGATTTTACATTTTATAGTTAAATCCATCATACAAATGCAAGGTACATTTTGCATACAGAAATACATTTTAAAGACATTATCAACTATCAAGATTTCATTTAAAATATTAGTAGGTTTTATCAAGCTTATTTTTTTCAGAGTATTATACAAATCATCAACCCTATTGCCATTTTTAAACATAGTTAATTAATACTACATACTGAAATAGTGATTCATCTTTGAATGTCTCTCTTCCACGTAATACATATTTTAAAGCCAACTTAAATTTATTGGAAGTAATATAACTTTTTATCTTCATCAAAACATAAGATAACTCCATATCTTTAAATATTTCGACCTCACCAAAAATGTCACAGCTTGTATCTAAAACCATATTTAATTTTATTTATATAGAAATCAGAAACACATAACAATTTAACATAATAATACCTAATTTCTTTAAAATGTTTAATTTAATTAGAGATCACCACCAAACAATAAATAATATATATATGTAATATATTCATAAGCTTTAATTTAAAACTGATAAAAAAAATTGATGTCAGTATATTCTGATTCATTAAAATTAAATATAACATAAAACTTAAAACTAGGATTAAATGAATTTGTATGACATAAACTCTATCCTTCAACATTTTATTAATATTACTTAGTTACAAGACTATTTGAAAAATGATTCATTTGTGTTGAAACTGAAACCAATATCACAGAAAATGAAAGAGAATACTTTCCTATAATTTATATTTCATAAAAATCTAGTTTCAGATTTTATTTCTTAAGAATCATACTACCTATGTATTGAATGAATCTATTTATAGGGCATAGATGGATTGAGTATACAGTTTCAATGCACACCGTCACCAGTTTGAACACAGCCACAGATGGCATCTCTAACTTAGCCAGCAACTGTCTATGAAAACAGCCACCCGTACCAAACCCTCTATTAGTGAACAAATAAAAAAAATCAACCAAACAATCTACTAAGCTATACTCTGATCAAAAAGACAATATTTAGTTTCATTCATAAATTGAACATACTTATTTTATTTTTTTTGAACCGAAAACAACTCAGAACTTAACTAGTTACGCTAAGTCCCCCAAATCAATCTAACCTAACTAGGCTAGGTAAGTTTGAATAAGACTGTCAGGCAATGTTAGCTTTGGACTCATTGTGTGTGGGGAAGATGAAGTTCAGTACTGCTATAGCTGTCAGTCAACATGTACAAACATAACTAAGTATTCTCTTTAGGAATACAAAATAAATTTGGACCTCCTAATCCCAGATAATACTTACCATATGCAAAAAAGTTAATTACTAACTTATTGATAGATTACCTATACCTATTTAACTAAACTTACCTTCAAAAGTTTCCTCTAAAAACAATTTTAAAGTTGTTTCAATTGATGGCCACATATCTTCTTTGTTCATTTCACAATCTACTTTAACTTTAAGCACTCTTTTCATACATTTTAAATTATCGTTTTCTTCTTTTAATTTATCATGTAGTTTGTCTTCTGTAAACTATAAATAACTCATTAAAATATTAATTAATTAAAATATTTACTATAATTTTTTACATCATAGTTATATGGGTTAAATTTGATTAATGTTTTGACTAGTTGAATGGCACTTTTTGTAACATATGAACTTTTATCACGTAGTTTTTTCTCCGCAGAATTTAATATTATCCCATACATCTGTTTTGGTAAACAGTCTTCATTTATTAAGACCGCAAACAATTGTAATACCTAAACATGGTTAGATTAAATAATGAATAAATTAAAATAACTTACATTTTATATACTTACCTTAGATCGAACAAATGCATTTACATCTTTTAGATGATCTTGCAGAATATTTATATAATTGTCTCTTGTTTTCTTCTGAAGTTCATCTAAGTCATCATTATTTAACACATGAATAATCAATTCTTTGAGAACACTTAAGACACAAATTCTCATAGTATAAGGCTGAAATAAAAATGTCATCCTAATAATTAATAAATATTATCTAAACCATAAGTAACTTATATTACTTACATCAGATTCTAAGCATGGCAACAAATGTTCAATATTTGGCAATAACAATTGAGGGATATGCTTGGCAATTTCCACAAGAAAAGCACAACAAGATTTACCACCAGTTATTTCCTGATTATTTGTTTCTTTCATACCTTCCACTGCTCCTGTTTCTGCGATTTCTTTAACAATTAGCTCGATTAATGAAGATCGGTTATTTCCAGACTCGATTACTTGTAAAACAGTTTTAGCCAAGGGCAATGACAAATGTTCAAATAATTTCAGCAGCTAAATAAACATAAATTGTACACATTAACAAAGGGTTAAAAAACGTTTAAATATATTATTAATACTGGATACTATTTGTTGACAATAAATTACATTTCAGTTTTATTTTTAAAAATTAGACAAACTATTATAATATGGTTTAGATTTATAAAAACATATTAATTAGATGTGAGCATTTAGTTTTGTTGTGTTATCATGTTTTGAGCTAATTAAACTATGGACTGAGTTCAATTGAATTTTGGTAACATAAGATAAATATATGAAAATTATATGGATACTTACTTAAAATTATATGGATACTCCTTTGGTAATATCATGTACATATTGGTAATAAGCAAACCAATGCAAAAATGATATAAGATTATAAACGTAAATGAACTTACTTGAACTACTTTGGTTTTAAAATCGTGTGCATGGTCATAGTCAATAATAAGTATTTCTAGAATTTGCATAACACTATCTCGAAGTGATTTGGTTCGTACAAAAGCAATGCTAGGATTTTCCAACTGAGTATAACAACAAGAAGCAACATACCTAAAAATAAGGAAAAATAATAATTAAATCAGAGAAAAATTATAATATTTTATTATCCTTACGATACAAAAGTATGATCAATATAAGGAGGATCATATAATTGAGTAATATTATTTGAAATAATACTGCTAATTGCATTCAACCCAATACTCAATTTATCTTCCCAATTCCAATCATAATCAGCAGCATGCTTTTGAATCATATCCTGCTTTTTATTTCTACCCTATAAATATTCAATGTAATTAAGAGCTGAGTAAAAGTATTAATTTTTAAAGTATAGGTTATTTAGTGAAAATAAAATACTTTTGTTTCAAGAAGTAATAGTTTATAATCAGTTTCAAATTTTGTGTTAAAACTATGAACAAACTCAACAAAGAGATAAACGTTCATTTTTATGATATTTGTATATTGATGTCGTACATCTAATGACATATCTCCAATATCGCCATAACTTGAGAAAAACGATGCAATAATATTTAAACCTAAACATATAAAATGGAGTTTTTTTTAAATAATTAGTCCTACCATTTAAAACAAAAATTATTATTTTTTATTTCAAACATAAGTAAATACAAATCTTAACTTATTATTTGCGTTAAAAAAATAAATAATAAGTAAGATGTACTTTCTTTATTAATGTATACTTTTATACTTTCAAACAAAACAAAAAATTATGAACAGGAATTTTTGTTTTGTATGACTATAAGTCTAAAAAAAATTTATAACATATTGTTTGTTTAATCTCTAAGAGTATTTGATGTAATAGAATACAAGTATATATGTTATACCTATAAACTTAAATAGACTTAAAAAAATAATTGATAGGAGATTGATAGACAAAAATGTTAAAATCCAGAGAAGATTTGTTTGTACCATTGCTTATAAAATAGGTATGCAAAATCTTAGTGGGAATTGAGTTACTAGTTAATAGGCAAATAATTGCTGATTTAAAATGTATATGTAAGCCACCTAGATCAGTTATCTCGCAGCCATCCATAATGATACATATATTGCATTAATAATTTTCATGTTTTCTGAAAAATGTAAGATTACTTTAGGTACTTACTATAAGGTTCTCATCAAAAACAAATAATTAAACCGATACATTAAGGAGCCTTCTTACTACTGGATTTAAAGGAAAATTTTTGAAGCAACTTCTTATACATACAGAAATTAGTCTTGTCGTTGTATTAGTCGTAAATGATTGTTAGCAGTAGTACCCTGCATAGTAGTAGCATGGAGGAATCTCGCACACTTATATGCACATGTCAGATGACTATTTAGTGATCCAGAAAAATATTTATTTTTCACTCAAACAGACAACTTTAAACTGATAAAAGTTTCATATAATATGTCTCAACAATTACATCAAGTTGTATTTTGAAAAAATATTGTAATTTAAGAATTAAAAGGGGCCCCTAACTAGGTAGTAGGTACCTAATTTGAAAATATTTCCACTAAATATAATAATAATTTCAAATTAATACACATACTATTAAGTAATATTTAACTTACTCTTAACAAGAATGTTTTCATAAACGTAATGTAAGTCTATGTAGTCAGTCTGGTCAATAAACTCAATCATTGAAAAAATTTTATCAAAATTTTTATATATAGACTTTGCACCTTCCGATTTCAATTCTTCGTAGCATGCTGAAAAAGTTAAAAAAATAAATACGTCAACATTCCAAGTATTAGTGTAAAGTAGCTTACCTCTTATATATGGTTTCAATTCTTTGGGTTTTAATAACTTTTCAACCCTATACTCTATGGTAGAGGGTGTCAGCAATTTATTTCGATCAGTATAGATAAAAAAATCTTTGTCAGCCATGGTGTTTGTTTTTAAACTGATTGAAACAAAAAAAAAAGTAAGTACTTTTGGTCAAATTCTTGAATAATACTGTTTACAATTTCATCGCTGAAAAAACCGCCATATTTCACTATCTATATAATGTGTGACGGTTGAATGTGGATTTCCGACCGCCGACCGGCTTAACACAATAATATTATTGTATATACCATGATTTTGTTCGATTCCAAGCCGCCGCATGGGTAGATAGCATGGAAGAAACCATTCGGTCCATGGTTGATCGAAGACTCTCAAGCAGAAAAATTCGATACGCATCGGTACTGATTAGTGTTGCGCATCGGTGTCCGAGTCCGATGCGGGTCGGTACGTATCGCTTGTATATCGCACGTGTAACTTCTTGAACGCTCAAAGTTGGTCCGATACGCATCGTTGCAGTCCAATGAGTACTCCTCGAAAATCTCGATCGTCATTAATAATTATCCCAATGCAAATATTTCGTATTACATTTCAGGTCAACACTGTCGTGCCCTTTCAATATGGTCGACCATAAAAGAGCCGTGTATTTCCCTTTTTCCTTATCACTTTCCGCTTTTCATCCTATTGTAACCTTTTCGGTGCGACGATCGCGACAAATGGTAGCACAGAATGAATAATAGTGTTCGTGGTTGTTGTGACTATTTCTAAACCATCGGCTACATGTTATTGTTGTTCCTCATGCCGTGATAGTTGATATTTTGAATTGTCCATCAACTATTTACTATTTAGGTAGTAGACCGACACTATATAGTAAGTTAGTGCCGTAGTAGGTACTCCGGGAGTCCAGTCGCCGGCATAAACAGAGAAGAAAGAAAACAGCAGTAGGTACTCAGTAGTTGTATGTACAAGATAGTTGGAACTTGGAGTTATCGAATGCTGGATGGTGAGAATAGACGACAAGTCGAAAACACGATTTACGAATTTTCTGGTTATAGCTTGGAAGGTATCAATATTTTCCGGCCGATAAGGTGTTCATCTTTTTTAAAAAGTGCCTAATCGAATTCATTTGCTACAGTTTTCTGATATCAGATATCTTAAAAGTAAAAACTTTGTGCAGATGTTATCTTTTAATGTATGCAAAACCTATGGTTTAACTAATGTTCGTGTTTAGGTGGTTCTTTAAAATGGCGTCTACATCAAGAGATTCCCAAGAAGTCATCGCCAAAAAGACATGGGAATTGGAAAACAGTGTGCAAACCGTTAATACGGTCGACGATATATTCAAATATGACAAACAACAGCAACAAGATATTTTGACTGCCAAACCTTGGGAGAAAGAGTATGTTCATATTTTATTTTTTTAAAGTATAATGATTGATTTATAATGTTCTGGAATATATAGTATGATTCACCAAGCATGCTCACCTAATCTTTTCTTTTAATAATAAATTTATTCAAATTCTGATCAACATTTTTAAATATACTTATCAAGATCATATTTTAAAATTCTTGAGATACAAACTTCTGTTTTTCAAATGCAAACCCCCTTTTTTACAAAAATATATATAATAGAGGTTATTTTGAATCTATTATTTATTGTGAATCGCAGACTTCGTCCCCGTCTATTATTGAAATAGGACATTTGGCCCCGGGAGTTGTATAGATTTATTTTTACCTACTCATAGGGCTTTTGGCCCCCGGCTAGGTTAGGTTATTACATTCTAAATTAATTAACTTCATAAAATAATATAAGTAAACTGACAAGTGAACACTTTTATGACATTATCGATAGATATTTATCTTAATCATGTGCAAATGTGATGTGCAATTCATCTGCAGTGACTGCATTGTCAAAAAAAAAAAGTGAAATTATAAATATGCCAAAAACAAATCATTACGGAGATAAAAAGATAAAATAAAACAACATTGTAATGATAATGATATTGTATATTTTTTGAAAAGAATAAGTGATCTAATATAAATAATTGGGTACTAGTTTGTTATAGCCCCGCCATCCATATAACAATAAATACATTGTATAAATATAAAATAATGAGCTTATATATTGATATTAATCTAATAATTCAATGATAGGTATATTGATATAATATTTAAAATATGTTTATAATGTTAAAAATTATGGTTTCTGTAATTCCTAAATTTATGTTATGTCTTTTAAGATGGTGTCAAACGTATTTTCTTTTGAATTATAAACATTATAATATCAATAAATAAACTCATTATTTTATATTTGTACAATGTATTTATTATTATATGGACGGCTATAACAAACCAGTACCAATAATTGTGTAAATATCAATAGTATTGTAAATGTGATGGTGATTTTGACTGATAAATTTATATTTTTGATAAATAATAGTGATTTTAATGTATTAAAAATTATAATAATTGTACAAATGTGACGGGATTAAATAATCATATAATATATTTTATAATTTATGTTAACATAATTGTACCTAAATTATTATTATTATCATTATAATTGTTTATTTTTATTGGTGCCTGTAGCCGTTTGCCGATTGTGGCGTGTACGGCTTATGAAATATACGCTTATTGTGGATTTAAATTTGTTGTGCAATTGTGCATTTTAAAATAAAAATTAAATTTTAAGTTAAAATAAAAACAATTTTAATTTAGTGATTTAAAATTCTAGAGGACAAACTTTCTATGGGTATGTACAAATTAATTTATATGACTCCCGGGGGCCAAATATCCTTTTAATAATAGACGGTCATGGAAACGTCTTTGGACTCGATTTTTTGATGTGGGCGAAACGTCCTTTTACCTTTTATTGTAATTAGACCTTTTTTAAAATATTAAATATAAATATATAAATACAATTTTCATTTCACTTTATCTTCCAAATCCGTTATCATGAACCTTTTAGTTCACATAGTTAAATAAGTCAAAAACTAGGTATTAGTCAAGTTCATATTTTGGTTTTGATACGTCAACATTTAAAAAAAATTATCTTTTAAATAATTTACAGCAGAAAAGAAATGTTCTCATTCATTAAAAACAAAAGCTTGTATCTCCACAGGTCACTCCTTAAGCAGCTCAAAAAATATCGAAAATCAGAATTTGAATAACTGCATAGGTAGTTAAAGAAAAAATAGGAATTGAGCAAGCTTGGGTGAATCACTACATTTATTATATTAATTAGTTTTCATTTCGAATCAACTCTATTTTTAACATGTATGTGCACAATAATATTTATTCATAAACTTATTCAAATAATTTTAAGAATCAGGTTTGAAATGTTCCAAATTATAATTATCAATTTCACGCCTGGCTAAATTTCTACGGTCTTTTTGGAAGTCAAAAGTCTCAGCTCCCCTAAGCCATTCCTTATACCAAATGTATTATATAGTTGGTATAATAATTTGTATTGATATAAGTGTTTTTACATTTTTCAGTCCACATTATTTTAAAGATATTAAAATATCTGCATTAGCATTATTAAAAATGGTGATGCATGCTCGATCTGGTGGTATTTTGGAAATAATGGGTCTATTACTTGGCAAAGTAGAAGGTAATACTATGATTGTCATGGATTCTTTTGCTTTACCTGTTGAGGGAACAGAAACAAGAGTGAATGCCCAAGCACAAGCCTATGAATACATGACGGCATACATTGAATCTGCTAAAGTAGTAAGTTAACATTGAGTATAATATTTAATTATATTTCGTCATATCAGTCAGAAATGTTTGTAAAAATACTTTGTGTTGTGAACGACTTTTCCACTGAACTAAGTTACAAAAAAACTTGCACATTATTTTTGCTTATTACAGTAAGTTGTATAAATTGTTTAATACATATTAATTGTTAAATAAATTTAAATGTATATTGTAAAACATGTATAAGCTTAACTAAAATAATTTAATGATATATATTTTTATAAATGATAATATTGTTATTATTTAGTATTAGGCACTGAGATAGATAATATATACTGGAGCTCGGAGTCGGCCGTAAAAACGAGCAGTCGAGTTATGTATATGGATTTAGGGGCACCTAGCCACAAATATATATTGTTTAAACTAATTAGTACCACATTTATAAAAATAAGAATGCTCCATTACCAAAGGGAATATAATTTGAGAGAAGTATTGAACAATAAATCTGCTCTAGGGAAGAAACTATCAAAAATAATTTTATTTAAAAATTTGTAACTACATAATTTATAGATTACCTATTCGTGTATATTTATATATGTTAACTACCCGACAGACATTGTCTTAAATAATACACAAATAATTTTTAAAACTAAAGTTTATTGACAGTTTAAACGTTGACTTATATTTTCTCCTATCTGCTATATGTAATTTTATGTTAGATTGGAATGTTAATTTGTTTATTTATTCATTTATTAACCAACAGCAACCATTTATAAACAAAAATGTCTATCTTAAAGCTCAAAATCCCTGCTTAAGTAGCTCTTTAATAACATACACACTCACAGAAAAAATATATAATATGAAAATACAATTATTTTAAACTTTTGTATAAATCATAAATATACTGATATAAAATAGGTATGTTATTTTTTTCTTTTTAAATTATAATTTATCCATAGGCTTTTCTATGTGATTTTAATTTATTGTTAAATTTGATCTCTTTTTATATCATATATATTATATATAATCATAGTAATACAATAAGGCAATGACTAATTATTACTACTTTCAATTTGGAATTAAGAAAATAATAGAAATAGATAAGCAATTATAAACAAAAATATTCATAACTACACGTCCATCGTTTGTAAAAATGAAATGTTTTGCCCATCTGTGGTGCAGGAAGCGAAATCCGGGATGGCTCGTTTTTTTATCATTGCAAGAATGGCAAGTCCGCTCTCCAGTATATATTATCGATCTCAGTGGTATTAGGTAATATATTTCAGATAGAATTACATGTTATGGATACAGTTCACATTATCCCTTTTTACACTATCCTCTTATTTTTATCACAATTTATAGTCTACATATTTATCTATTATGAATGCCATTAAATGTATCATAGACCTTGGTTGAATGGTTCAAAATTTGGATATATTTTTCAAAAGAGGAAGAAATATATAAATTATTCCTATACTTTAAACTTTTGAGGTTGTGAATTTGCGAAGAAAAAAAACCAATAAATTCTAATATATTATTTTTAATTAAATAATTATTTATACTTTATATACAACACTGAAAATCATTTAAATTATTGATAAAAAAAGAGTGTGAAATTTCAGAATTTAAATTTCTCTTCATCTGAGAAACAAACAAAAATGTTTGGTTGACCTGCACTACTTTACAGCTTACTAAATGCTGATATTCAAACAATTTAAACCATCATTTGTGTTTCTCAATTTGTTGAATTGAAAACTCCTTAAAAATAAAATCCTAAAAAAGCTCTAAATTTTAGTATAAACTAGCTATTTCTTTGACCCACCAATTAAAATATTAAAATACATACAAATGTTGGTCCTAGTATCGCTTTTCCAGTAAGATTGTCATGTTGAGTACTGCTTTTATATTCATAAAGTTATGAACTTTGCTCATCAAATAAGAATAAAATGTTGAATATATTTTTGGTTTTCTTAAACTTATACAATATGTGAATATTGGTTTTATTGTGCAAATATGTTTTACATATTATTAATAAAATTTAAAAAAATATATTCTTTGATGTATAGTTATACCCCTAATAAATAGTAGTTCATAATTAATAGAATTTATCTTATATTATAATTAAATATTATTAATTTTTAAATTTTTCTAGGTTGGACGTCAAGAAAATGCGATTGGTTGGTATCATAGTCACCCTGGTTATGGATGCTGGTTATCAGGTATTGATGTTTCAACACAAATGTTGAATCAAAATTTTCAAGAACCTTTTGTAGCAATTGTCATTGATCCTGTTAGAACAATTTCTGCTGGCAAAGTTTGTTTGGGAGCATTCCGTACTTATCCTAAGGCAAGTTTATGTAGCTTTTTAATATTTTATCTTGTTATGTCAATTTTAATTATAATACTATTCAAAACATAATTACAATTTACAGGGCTATAAGCCTGCAAATGAAGAACCGTCTGAGTATCAAACTATTCCATTAAATAAAATTGAAGACTTTGGAGTACACTGTAAACAATACTATTCATTAGAAGTAAACTATTTCAAATCTTCCCTGGATCGACGTTTATTGGATTCGTTATGGAACAAATATTGGGTGAACACTTTAAGCTCATCCAGTTTAATAACAAATGCTGATTACCTAACAGGTCAAATAAATGATCTTTCCGACAAGCTAGAACAAGCAGACACTTCTCTGAGTCGTACATTTTTTGAGCCTGTTGATCGCACTAAAACAGAAAATAAATTGGTAAAAGCTACAAAAGATAGTAATAAAGCTACAATCGAAATTTTATGTGGATTAATGTCTCAAACAATTAAAGAAGCTCTATTTAATAGTTGTACACCGAAGAATAATCAGCAATAAATAACAAATTTGTATTATAATTACTAAGTAAATAATTAAGATTTTCAACATAACTCATTATAATACATGTTTTTTTTAAATAAATTATATATTATTTGCAAAATAAAAAATATATGTTATTTTATCATTAAAACTGTTGTAATATCAGCAGTTATTAGGTTAACTTTCAAAATAAAAAAACTTTGTAACAATGTTATATTACATTATCTATATAGTGCCAATACTACGCTCTTAGATTTTTACTCAAAACAGCTTATTTATTTACTCACAGTTGTCTGTCACCCATTAATATTGTTTCCTCTCAACTTTCTGTTTCATGTTTACTAGTCAATTTTTTTGATTCATATTCATCTTATTAAGTTTACTTTATCATATACATTATTGTATTTACTATTATATCAATGACTAAAGGGATTTTTGGTACAAAAAAATTAATTAAAATTATTAACTATTATATAGGTTCATAATGGTAAAGACAATATAATTATGCTTGACTCAAGAACATTTTACCACTGTACCATTTATTTTTTTAATGTTATTAAATTTACAATATGGACTGTTGTACACAATAATGTATTTATTGTGGAAAAAAAGACAAGTACCATCTCTAAATACAGGATATAATTAATATGCATGCATATAAAATATACCCTACGAATACTTCTTACAACATTAAAATTTAAAATGTTGAGGATGTATATTAGTCTTACAACCATTATTATTTTACCTGTTTATTTATCACTAAGTTTCTACAATATCAATAATCTATACAAAAAGTGAGCGATGATATTTTAAACAAAAGCACAGAATAAATTAATAAAAATATCTATGTGGCGATGACCAAAAAAAAATTAATAAAACCCGAAATTTATTAAGGCTTATAAAAAGCTAAATAGTATCAATTACTTTATGGTACATAGACATTTCTAATATGAACATTCATTGAAAATTTCATATATTTACGGTTATTTTTGAGAGTTCCACTTAAAAACAAAATCTATTATTGTCGAAAACTGGTTTTATGTAAAAACCTTAGTTTTTGTTTTGAAAACTATTGAGAATTTTTTACTTTTGATCATTGGTCCGCCGAAGGAGGATTGCTCATCATGGTTTCATTTATCCTTGAGGAGAAACGATGGCTAATACAGCTATAATAAATAATATAATATGGTTTTAAATCTTTCACACAAACAAAATACATTGTCCGGCGAATTGTATAGGCAAAATAGGTACATTACTGAAGTGTTCAATATTGTCCATAACTACCTACATTTTGGCTCATTGCAAGTATAGTCCGTTCGCGACAGAAAGTGATCGTACCACGATTCATTCACCAAATCCACTCGCTTAGATCCATTCGATAACTATATTCTATCGGCATAGGAGTAACAAGACCTTAAAGTTAGAGTGGCTATTCAACCGTAACATTTTTATAATAAGCAAATTAAGTGAAGGGCTCTCCTCAATACACGTTACATAAATAAACAATAAATGTACTATATTAATATTTTATTTTATTATTATATATAGTGTGTGTGTGCGTGTAATATACGAATTGCGAATCTTAAAAAAGGGGGAAAAGGAGGTAAACATTACATTATTAATATATATTATAATCGCAAATTTATTCGAGTTTTAAGTTTTCTTCAAATATAAGTAAAAGTTAAAATATTTATATTTGTTACATTATAATAATTCTCTAGTTATTGTAGTTTTAGCCTCCACTCAGTATAAGCAAATCTTTT
>PVMI01064291.1:0-14806 GCA_008528875.1 Aulacorthum solani | reverse complement strand
GGGGGCCCACCCGGGTTGTGGTGACCTGTTTTAGCAGCGTGAGCTTTCTGGGCAGCTGGTTTCGCTACGTTTTTGTGGTGAACTTTTTTAGCAGCCTGGGCTTTCTGAGCGGCTGGCTGAGTGGCTTTTTTGTGGTGAACTTTTTTAGCCGCCTGGGGTTTCTGAGCAGCTGGTTTAGTGACTTTTTTGTGGTGAACTTTTTTAGCGGCCTGGGCTTTCTGTGCAGCAGGTTTAGCTACTTTTTTATGGTGAACTTTTTTTGCAGCCTGCGCTTTCTGCGCGGCATCTTTTTTCACAGCTTTTTTGTGGTGTTTCTTAGCAGCCTGCGCTTTCTGAGCCGCTTTATGGTGTTTCTTGTGCGCAGTTTTGTGAACGGTTTTAGCCGGTGCTGCAGCGGTAGTAGTGGTTGTTGCGGCTGGCGCAGCAGCTGGAGCAGCTGTGGTGTCAGCAGCGAAAGCAACAGAAGACATACCCATAGCAGCGGCGACAACCAGTGCAAATAATTTTTTCATTGCAAATCCCTCGAAGACTATTTTTTCATGTGTAGCCCACTGCGGGGCCGGTGAAGAGACTATAGGGATATCAATGAACGGTGTCCGTGGGTGTTTGGTATCGGCGTGTAACCGATTGTACAAAGGCGGGAAAGGGCGGTCAGCTGACCGCCCGAGAGCTTAGCTATTCAGGTAACGTTGTTCAAGGTGCTGGCGGAAGAAAGCCGGATTCAGCGCTTCGCCGGTGGCGTTGATCAGCAGCTGGTCGGTGGAGAAACGGCTGCCGTGCTGCCAGATGTTCTGTTGCAGCCAGTCGAATACCGGCTGCAGCTCACCGTGCTGAATCAGCTCGCTGAGCTGAGGAATCGCAAGATGTACCGAGCGGAACAGCTGCGCGGCGTACATCGCGCCCAGCGTATAGGTCGGGAAGTAGCCAAAGGCGCCGTCGGTCCAGTGGATATCCTGCATACAGCCATCGCGGTAGTTACCCCGGGTATCCAGACCCAGCGACTGCATCATTTTCTCATCCCACAGCGCCGGAATATCCTCAACCTCAATCTCACCTTCAATCAGGGCCTGCTCGATTTCATAACGCAGAATAACATGCGCCGGATAGCTGAGCTCATCGGCGTCAACCCGGATCAGGCCAGGCTTAACCTGCTGGGTCAGGCGTACAAAATTATCCGCCTGCAGGGCAGGCTGATCGCCAAAGGTGGCGATCACCTGCGGCAGAATGCGCTGCAGGAATTCGCGGCTGCGACCGAGTTGCATCTCCATAAACAGGCTTTGTGATTCGTGGATAGCGGTGGAGCGCGCCAGCGCCACCGGCTGCCCGCGCCACTGCTGCGGCAGATTTTGCTCATAGCGGGCGTGGCCGGTTTCGTGGATCACGCCCATCAGGGCGCTGAGAAACTCATTCTCGTTGTAACGGGTGGTAATGCGCACATCTTCCGGCACGCCACCGCAGAAGGGATGCGCACTGATATCCAGCCGGCCATGGTTAAAGTCGAAACCCAGCGTTTCCATGATGCTCAGGCCGAGCTGACGCTGAGCAGGCAGGGCGAACGGTCCCTGGGGCGTGACAACGGTCTGCTGCGCCTGTTTTTCCACGACCTGCTGTAACAGATCGGGCAGCCAGGTTTTCAGTTCGCCAAAGGTTTCATCCAGCCGGGCGCGGGTCATCCCCGGTTCATAAAGATCCAGCAGCGCATCGTAACGCGAGCAGCCAGTGGCGTCGGCGCGGCGCTGGGCCTCTTCGCGGCTCAGACGCACCACCTCTTTAAGATTGGCGGCGAAGCCCTGCCAGTCGTTGGCGGGACGCTGAGTGCGCCATGCATGTTCACATACCGAACCGGCGATTGATTTGGCTTCAACAAAATCATCAGGCAGCAGGGTGGCCTGCTGGTAAGCGCGCTGCATCTCGTTGAGATTGGCCCGCTCAACATCGTTGAGTGACTGCTGCTCTGCGGCCCTGAGCCACTCACCAACCTGAGGGGCAGTGAGGATCTGGTGCTGCAACACGCTCATTTCGGCCAGCGCTTCACCACGCGCCTGACTGCCGCCCGGCGGCATGGTGGTTTGCATGTCACATCCGGCGATGGCCGTGACGTGGCTGAAACGGGAAAGGCGCTGGAACGTCTTGGTAAGTTGTTGATACGCTGAGGTCACGTAAGACTCCTTGTGGTTTTTAACGCAGCGGAATTTCCCGCAAGGTTAGATCAACCGGCCAGCAAAAGCGAACGCTGGCGCCGCCCAGCGGACTGGATTCAATAGTCACATTGCCGCTCAGCGCCTGGGCAATAGAGTGCACAATCGCAAGTCCCAGTCCGCAGCCGCCTGTAGCGCGATCGCGGCTGGGGTCCAGCCGGACAAAGGGTTCGAAAACCCGTTCACGCTCTTCAGGCGGAATGCCGGGACCGTCATCTTCCACCTGCAGACACCCTATCGGACCGTCGAACCACAAACTGACGCGCAGCCGCTGTTGCGCATAACGCAGCGCATTGTTGACCAGGTTATCCAGTACCCGCTCCATCAGGCGGGTATCAGAAATGCCGATGTTTTCACGCTGCGGCAGCTCAAGGTCGAGCCGCACGTCGGGATTGATAGTGCGGAAATCGTCAAGCCGCTCGCGCAGCCAGTTGGCCAAATCCAGCGATTTCAGATTGAGATCGACGCGCGGCCGATCAAGACGCGCATAGGTCAGTAGCTCCTCAATCAGGCTTTCGAGCTGGCCGATATCGCGATTCAGCGCCACCCGTTCGCCATCCGTGAGGTTGTCGCTCATCTCCAGCCGGTAACGCAGGCGCACCAGCGGTGTGCGCAGCTCATGCGCAATACCGTCTATCAGCTGCTTCTTACTGGCAACCAGCGTATTGATGTTCTCGGCCATCTGGTTAAAGGCGATGCCGAGCCGGAAAAGGCTGGAGGTGCTATCAAAATGGGTGCGCACGTCCAGCTCGCCACGGCCAAAGCGCTGAGCCGCTTTTTCCAGTCGCTGCATCTCCTGCCAGTGGGGGCGCAGCCAGATAAACACCGGCAGCGCCAGTGACATCCCTATAAAGATCAGCAGGGCAATATCCAGTAGTCGCATCTGATGCAGATAGAAGAGATAGGGAATCGGCCCGACTGACAATACGTAGTGGCTGCGCGGAATGTGCTGCAAAAAGGTGTATTGATCGTCGAGCGCCACGATCTCTCCGGCGCGCAACCGACGCATGTTGCCTTCATCAAGCTGATATTTATTCATCGGCTCGATGTGCAGATCGAACGACAGGCCGAGATCGAGACTCTTGATGGTTTTATTCCAGTCACGCGGCGGGATCTCGCGCAGTTCGCTGCGGATCAGGTAGAGCGAACTGGCCATCAGGTCATTCATTGACTGGCGGCCCGCACGTTCAGCGGTGAACTTGTAGACCAGCCCCACCAGCAGCGCCATCACCAGAAAGCAGACAAACAGCAGCAGATAAAACTGAATAAAAAGCTTTCTCATAGTCCGCGGGTATCCCAGGCCTGGGGCGCAAACAGATAGCCTTTGTTACGAATGGTTTTAATGCGGAACGGCTCGGTGGCGCTGTCGTGCAGCTTTTTGCGCAACCGGGAGATGGCCACGTCGATGCTGCGGTCAAGGCCGTCATAGCTGACCCCGCGCAACGTTTTCAGCAGCGCATCACGGTTAAGCGTCTGGCCCGCATGGCTGGCGAGTACCCACAGCAGATCGAAATCCGCGGTGGAAAGGGCGATCTGCTCGTCAAACAGCGTGACCTGGCGGTTCAGCGCATCGATGGTCAGCGAGCCAAAACGCAGCATACGGTTGGCGGCGGGTGCGCTGGGCGCATCGTCCGGCTGTCCCTGCTGCGACTGACGCAGATGAAGGCGCAGGCGGGCCAGCAGTACCGCCGGCGGCGTGGTTTTCAGAATGTAATCCTGCGCACCCATCTCCAGGGCCAAAATATGGTTCATGTCGCTGTCCAGTGAGGTGAGCAGCACGATCGGCCCCTGCCAGTTGGCCCGCAGGTCACGGCAGATAGTCATGCCATCTTTGCCTGGTAACATGATATCCAGCATCACCAGATCGGGCTGCTGTTCGGCAATGACCGCTTCAGCACGGTCGCCGCGCATCTCGACAATCACCTCAATATCATGACGACCCAGATAGGCCGCAATCAGTGAGCCCACTTCGGGTTCATCTTCTACATAAACAATTTTGTTCATAGTTCACAAAGCAGAGACAGGGATGGACGGAAGCATATCTTTTCCTGGTCCTGAGCTCTACGTTACCGCACGAAATATCCGTGGCTTGCTGGTATATAACCGGCAAAATGTGCAATCATTAGCGCGGCCTTTTTGCGCCAGGTTTGGGATATTGATGATTATCATGAGGAGCGTTAGTGTGTCTGATAAAGAGCTGGCATCAGCCATATACCCCGACCGCATCTGCTTCAATTACAGTGACTTTCTCTCCGCTTCCTGCAAAAAGCGCTGGAGCTTCGTCGATGCTATTTATGGTGTGATGCCGATATTTGGCATGGTGACACGTAAATCGGCACACCGCTTACAGGGCAGTGACGACCCGTTAAAAGAATTAGCATTACAAATCATTTCTACTCAGGTCAGCGACGAAATTAATATCGCGCGCCTGATTACCCTTGCGGAACAACAGCAGATTAGTCGCTTCGATATTCAGCTTCCTTATCCGCTTTCGGCGGAGCAATTGGACGCGATCCATCATGAATATTCCAGGCCGCTGAATCTTACACAGCAGGATGACCTGCTGTGTGTCTCAATACCTGTGCAGTCACACTGAGAACCTCTCCCATCAGGCTCTGAACCTGGGCAGTGCTCACCATCCTCACGTACTGTCTGTACGCCTGGTTGCTCCGCGCTGGCCGGGTTCGCACTGCCTGCAGCCATTACGCCTGCCGGGCCAGGCGCTAAGTCGTCAGCTGCCACACGGCGGGCAGCGTCGCGGCAATCAGCAATCCCATTGCAATCCGCTCCAGCGAAGTCAGCGCAAACTCTGCGCGGCCACCGCGTCGTGCAAACAGAAACAGCAGCAGGCCCGGTGTATAGAGCACCACAGACATCATCAGGTGCAATGGCCCCGAGGCGTAAAGCAGCCAGATGCCATACAGGCTGGCACCGATACCGGTCGCCATCGCCAGCGGTTTATGCTGTCCGCGTACCACTTTGATCAGATATAACCCCACCAGCAGATAGGGCACCAGAATCATCTCAGAGGCGATGGTCAGCAGGTTGTTGTAGTTCGCACCAGTCAGGGCAATCAGGATCAGGCAGAGCTGAATACTGCCGTTGGTCAGCCACAGTGAGGCGGCTGGCGCGTTATGGCGGTTTTGCCGGGCGATACTGCGTGGAAATGCACCCTGTTGCGCGGCAATCAGCGGCACTTCAGCGGCCATAATCGTCCAGCTCAGATAGGCACCGCACACAGAGATAACCAGACCCACCGCAATCACCGCATCGCCCCAGTTGCCCATCAGTCGTGTCATCAACCCCGCCATGGAAGGGTTACGCATCTCAGCCAGTTCAGCGCGCGGAACCACGCCAAGCGACAGCAGTGTCACCAGCAGATAGACCAGCAGCGCTGCCAGCACGGCGAATAATGTAGCCCGGCCCACATCCTTTTTCTGGCGCGCGCGTGCAGAGACCACCACCGCCCCCTCGACGCCGATAAAGACCCACAGGGTAATCAGCATGGTCTGCTTGACCTGCTCCCATAGCGGTTGCCCTAGCGTGACGCCGGAAAAGTCAAAGCGGAAGCGATCATAGTTGAACGCCATCACCGCCAGCACAATAAACAGCAGCAGCGGCACCAGCTTGCCGAGCGTCGCCATCAGATTAATGCTGGCAGCGGTCTGCACGCCGCGCAGCACCAGCCAGTGAACCAGCCACAGCAGCACGGATGCACCCAGCATCGCCTGCCAGGTGTTGCCATCGCCAAAGATAATCCGGTCCGGCGTATCGGTGAAGAAGCTCAGGGCAGAGAAGACAATCACCAGATAGGAGACGTTGGCGATCACGGCGCACAGCCAGTAGCCCCAGGCGGAGCAGAAGCCCATCAGCTCGCCGAAACCGGCACGGGCATAGGTAAAGATGCCGCCATCCAGCTCGGGTTTAAGGCGGGTCAGCAGCAGCATCGCCAGCGACAGAAAGATGATGCCGACGCCGGTAATCAGCCAGCCCAGCAGCAGCGCCGCCGGACCGGCCACTGCAGCCATATTTTGCGGCAGACTGAACACGCCTGCGCCCAGCATAGAGCTGAGCACCAGCGCCGTCAGCGCACCGAGACCTAATTTTTTCTCCAAAACAACCTTCCCGCTAGCATATATGGCTGGGTAAATCGGATTCTGTCACTGGGTTATGTCACACCAAAGGCACAATACAGGGACAATATCCGGTAAAACAGGCGGAGGATTTTACGGAGTGTGGCAGGGGATGGCAATGCGTGACTATGCAAAACAGCGCAGGAATTATGCAAATAGCAGGGCGGCAGGCGCCGCCCTGAGAAGGATTACTTAAACAGGTCAGCCGTGACGGTCAGGTTACCGCCACTCTGGTTCTGCCACTGACGGGTAACGTGGTAGAACTTGGCACCTTTATCCGCCGCACGCTTCGCCACTTCTTCTGAAATCTCAGTTGGCGTACCGAAGTGACCGGTGAAGGTTACGGTATCGAACGGCTGCATCTGAGCAGCAGTAATGGCATTCACTTCCTGCACCGATTTGCCGTTTGGCAGATTAACGGTATAGCGCTTGCCGGTAGAGCTTTGGGTTTCGAAGAAACGACCCACTTTGTTGCTTGGCGTTTCAGACGAGGCCACGCCTGGAATCTCTACGTTAGCCGCCGCAGCGCCACCGGTTGCCAGTGCGGCTTTACCCGCTTCTGAATCGGCAGGAATCGCATTTGGTGTCTGCACCGCGCGCTCTTTAGCATCCGCTTTATAGACATAGGCGGTGACATACTGATTGCCGCCGCTGTTGGCATCGATCTGGCGAACGATAAAGAAGGAGGCTGCGCCTTTCTGTTTTGCGGCTTTCGAAATTGCGTCGTTTACATCCGGCTGGCTGGCAAAGAAGCCGCTGACCGAAACGGTATCGAAGGGTTCGAGTTTATACGCTTCTGCTTTTGGCAGTTCGTTTACGCCGTTGAAACGACGGTAGGTCGTTGACTCTGTGGCTGCCGGGGCATCGGCTTTATAGAGGTCAGCCGTAACGCGCCAGTTACCGCTGTTACCGTTGCTGTCGTTGATCGCCTGGATGTAATAAGAGGCCGCGCCCATCTGATCTGCACGTTTTGATACCGCATCGGCAGCGTCGCCAATTGCGTTGAAACGGCCGGTGATATCAATACGTTCGAATGGCTTCAACGCGGCCGCTTTTTCTGGCGTAAGTTCCTGCGCAGCGAATGCGTTGGCTGCCAGCAGGGACAACAGAGTGGTCGCCAGAATAGTGTTCTTCAGCTTCATAAAAATAATCCTTCGCCTTACGCAAAAATGAGTACGAAAACGTGCTGGACTCTTGATGTATAACAGAATAGCCGCTGATTATTGCATGTTATAAACAGACTGTCGCAGCGATTTTTTGTGTCAGATCGCGTTATTCAACCATGATTTTTTCATTTGTTTGTCATCAAACGCAGTTATGGCCAGTTTTAGTGATAGTTACCACTAAAAGCGGTAACTGTTAGCGATAAAATAGTTAATGCATTGTTAAATAAAGGTTTTTGTTGTTGATTAATTCGTCCGGGTACAATTATCTCTGGCAGATTATCTGCCTGTGAGACTATTTTGCAGTGGGATAACGCAGGTTTCTTAACAGAACACTGCATAATTGGGTGAATGTCATCACTCTGCCTAGTCGCTGTAGATCGCTCGTCACATTTTCAGTAGGTTATAAACACTTTGAAATACCTGCGTTTCGTCCAAAAGCGGCTGAAATCGCGTTTCAGTCGCGCTCTCGTGGTGCAGGTTCGGGCCATCATCCTTTAACCGATGAAAGGAAACACTATGTTAATTGGAATACCCAAGGAAAGGTTGCCAAACGAGTCGCGCGTGGCCGCCACGCCTAAGACCGTGGAACAACTCATCAAGCTGGGTTTCAGCGTCACCCTTGAGCATGACGCCGGTAAACGCGCCAGCTTCGATGATGAAAGCTATATCGCAGCCGGTGCCACACTCAGCGACAGAGAGCAGGTCTGGCAGTCCGATATCGTGCTGAAGGTGAATGCGCCGGATGACGAAGAGATTGCGCTGACGCGTGCGGGCAGCACGCTGGTCAGTTTTATCTGGCCCGCACAGAATCCCGAACTGCTGTCAAAACTGGCCGCACGTCAGGTCACGGTAATGGCAATGGATTCAGTGCCGCGTATCTCACGGGCGCAGTCGCTGGATGCCCTGAGCTCTATGGCGAACATTGCCGGTTATCGCGCCATTGTCGAAGCCGCCCATGAATTTGGTCGCTTCTTTACCGGTCAGATCACCGCAGCCGGTAAAGTGCCACCGGCAAAAGTGATGGTGATTGGGGCCGGTGTTGCCGGGCTGGCCGCGATTGGCGCAGCGGGCAGCCTGGGCGCGATTGTCCGGGCGTTTGATACCCGTCCCGAAGTCAAAGAGCAGGTGCAGAGTATGGGCGCCGAATTCCTCGAGCTCGACTTTGAAGAGGAAGCGGGCAGCGGCGACGGCTATGCCAAGGTCATGTCCGAGGCTTTCATCAAAGCTGAGATGGCGCTGTTTGCCAGTCAGGCCAGAGACGTGGACATCATTGTCACCACGGCGCTGATCCCAGGCAAACCGGCTCCGAAACTGATCACCGAAGAGATGGTCGCCAGCATGAAGCCGGGCAGCGTCATTGTTGATCTGGCGGCGCAGACCGGCGGCAACTGTGCGCTGACCGTCGCTGATCAGGTTACCGTCACGCCGAATGGTGTGAAAATCATCGGTTACACCGATCTGCCCAGCCGTCTGGCGACACAATCCTCCCAGCTCTACGGCACCAATCTGGTCAATCTGATCAAGCTGCTGTGTAAAGAGAAAAATGGCGAAATCCAGGTCGATTTCGAAGATGTGGTGGTGCGTGGCGTCACCGTGGTACGCGATGGTGAAGTGACCTGGCCAGCCCCGCCGATTCAGGTCTCCGCCGCGCCACAGGCTGCCGCTGCCGCCGCGAAACCGTCAGAAAAGATTGAGGCGAAGCCCGTTTCACCGTGGCGTAAATATCTGCTGATCGCCCTGGCTATCGTGCTGTTTGGCTGCCTGGCAAACGTGGCACCTGCCGACTTCCTCTCCCATTTTACCGTGTTCGCGCTCGCCTGCGTGGTGGGGTATTACGTGGTCTGGAACGTCAGTCATGCGCTGCATACACCGCTGATGTCCGTAACCAATGCTATTTCCGGCATCATCGTTATCGGTGCGGTCTTGCAGATGGGCCACGGTGGCTGGGTCACCTTTATCTCCTTTATTGCCGTGCTGATTGCCAGCATCAATATCTTTGGTGGCTTCACCGTCACCCAGCGCATGCTGAAAATGTTTCGTAAGGGGTAACACATGTCTGGCGGATTAGTCACTGCAGCCTATATTGTGGCTGCGATTCTGTTCATCTGTAGCCTTGCTGGTCTTTCGCGTCATGAGACCTCAAAGCGGGGTAATATTTTCGGTATCAGCGGTATGGCGATTGCGCTGATCGCCACCATATTTGGCCCGGACAGCGGTAATGTGGTCTGGATCCTGCTGGCGATGGTCATCGGCGGCGCTATTGGCATTCGTCTGGCGAAGAAAGTCGAAATGACGGAAATGCCAGAGCTGGTGGCGATTCTGCACAGCTTTGTTGGCCTGGCCGCAGTGCTGGTGGGCATCAACAGCTATATCGACCATGCGCCTGGCCTGCCAGCGGTGATGGAGAATATCCATCTCAGTGAAGTGTTTATCGGTATCTTTATCGGTGCCGTCACCTTCACCGGCTCGCTGGTGGCGTTTGGCAAACTGTGCGGCAAAATCTCTTCACGGCCGTTAGCGTTACCGCATCGTCACAAGCTGAATCTGCTGGCGCTGGTGGTTTCGTTCCTGCTGCTGCTGTGGTTTGTTAATACCAGCAGCACGGCTGTGCAGGTGTTTGCACTCTTGCTGATGACGGTGATTGCGCTGGCGTTTGGCTGGCATCTCGTCGCGTCGATTGGCGGCGCGGATATGCCGGTCGTGGTCTCGATGCTTAACTCCTATTCAGGCTGGGCCGCCGCCGCTGCTGGTTTCATGTTGAGCAACGATCTGCTGATTGTGACCGGTGCGCTGGTGGGGTCATCCGGTGCGATCCTCTCCTACATCATGTGCAAAGCGATGAACCGTTCGTTTATCAGCGTGATAGCGGGCGGCTTTGGTACTGAAGCCAGCAGTGGCGATGAAAGTCAGGAAGCGGGGGAGCATCGTGAGATTACGGCTGAAGAGACCGCTGAGATGCTCAAGGCTTCCAGCTCGGTGATTATCACCCCAGGCTACGGCATGGCGGTAGCGCAGGCGCAGTATCCGGTCGCGGAAATGACTGCCCGACTGCGTGCGCTTGGCATCAAAGTGCGCTTCGGTATCCATCCGGTGGCGGGGCGTCTGCCGGGTCACATGAACGTGCTGCTGGCAGAGGCGAAAGTGCCTTATGACGTGGTGCTGGAGATGGATGAGATCAACGACGATTTCAGCGACACCGACACGGTGCTGGTCATTGGTGCTAACGACACGGTCAACCCGGCGGCGCAGGATGATCCCCGGAGTCCGATTGCGGGCATGCCGGTGCTGGAAGTGTGGAAGGCGCACAACGTGATAGTGTTCAAACGCTCAATGAACACTGGCTATGCCGGGGTGCAGAATCCGCTGTTCTTCAAAGAGAATAGCCAGATGCTGTTTGGCGATGCCAAAGCCAGCGTGGAAGCGATTCTCAAAGCGCTGTAATAAAAAAAGGGCGGCTAATCAGCCGCCCTCTCTGTTTCTGAGGAGGATTAATCCTCCTCATCCTCTTCATCATCCAGGTCAATCGGCGATTTGAAATCGTCCGGCTTAAGCGCCAGCAGATCGCAACGCAGATGATCAATCACCTGTTCCGCCGTATTACCGAGGAATGCCGCCGACAGGCCGGTGCGTCCAATCGTTCCCAGCACCACCACACCGGCTCCCAGATGCGCCGCCAGATCGGGGATGACCTCTTCCGGCAGGCCTTTAGCCACATGGGTGAACTCTTCACCAATCGAGAACTTCTGCCGTAGCGCTTTCATTGCCACCAGATGCTGACCACGGATCGCGTCGTTGTAGACGCTGGGATCAAAATCGGGCAGTTCGATAGCAATATTGATAGGGGTAATCGGGTAAGCACCGACCAGATGCACTTCGGTCTGATTCACCTTTTCCGCCAGGATCACCGTTTCACGAATCAGCTTCTGATTCAGGCCATCGTGATGCGGCTCTTCGCTGGCAAGATTGACCGCGACAATCGCTTTACCGCCTTCCGGCCACGGCTGATCTTTAACCATCCACACCGGACACGGGCATTTCCGCAGCAGGTGCCAGTCGGTTGGAGTGAAAATCACTGACTCAAGGCGATCGTGCTGATGCGCCATCTTCAGCACCAGGTCATGCTGATGGGCGAGCACTTCCTGAATAATGGCTTCGTAGGGACGGTTGTGCCAGATCACTTTAATGTCAATTTCGACACCGGCATCAAGATAAGCGCGGGCCTGCTCGCGGATCCATTCGGTACGCTGGCTGATCACGCCCTGGCGCATCGACGCGCGCTCATCCGGCGAAAGCAGGGTGGTCATCTCATATGAGAAGTCATAGATAGGCAGGAAGGCTTTAATTCTTCCGCCAAGACGTTGATTCAGATAGACCGCACGTCGCAGCGCGGGCTGATCGTCTTGCTGGGCATCAATGGCGACCAGAACATTTTGGTACTGGGACATGAGGCGTTCTCCTTAAACCAGAGCGACTGGAATAAAGATAGCCTATGTTGCACAGCGGAAGAAGTGAAAAAGTTACTGCCGGATCAACAAAATAAGATTTATTGATCCGGCTGAGGATCAGGCGGCCTGGTGGCTCTGACCGGCGAGCTCTTCCAGCAGGGCGTGGTTTTCAATCGTGATGTACTTGCCTTTCACCGCCAGCATACCGGACTTCTGAAAACGCCCCAGCAGGCGGCTGATGGTTTCAACCGTCAGGCCCAGGTAATTACCGATATCGCCACGCGTCATGGTGAGGCGGAATTCGCGCTGTGAAAAGCCGCGCTGGCCAAAACGACGGGAAAGGTTCCAGATAAACGCCGCCAGGCGCTCTTCAGCATTTTTCTTCGACAGCAGCAGGATCATGTCCTGATCGCCTTTGATTTCACCGCTCATCAGACGCATCATCTGCTGACGCAGGGCCGGCATTTTGCCGGACAAATCATCAAGCGTTTCAAAAGGGATCTCACACACCATTGCCGTTTCCAGCGCCTGCGCAAAGCTGGGATGGCTGGAGCCCATAATCGCGTCAAAGCCGACTAAATCGCCCGCCAGATGGAAACCGGTGATCTGCTCATCACCCTGTTCAGTGATGGTGTAGCTTTTAATGGTGCCGGAGCGAATCGCATACAGAGACTTGAGTTCATCGCCTGCTTTGAAAAGCGTTTGCCCTTTCTGAATGGGTTTTTTACGCTCAATGATATTGTCGAGCTGATCCAGCTCATGTTCATTTAGCGTAAAGGGGATGCAGAGCTGACTGATGCTGCAATCCTGGCAGTGAATGGCACAACCGCCCGACTGAATACGACGAATGCTGCGTTTTTCAGGGATCATAATGGTTTGCTCGACGATTATTGACTGGGGTCAATTTTAACATTTTTTGTGCTGAAGGGAACTCATCCGAGCAGTTTTACACTTACAAATATTATGGACTAAGCACACAACGACAAACGCTGATGTGACGGGCTTCTCAGAATCCCGACAGGGCCGACTGTCAAGAAAACTTTCCGCTTATGTGATCTGTCACACGCTTCTGCACTGCCAGTGACTTTCGAAAAAGTGGGGTGGGCCGGTGATTCCAGCTTTTGCTACGCTAACGGGTAAAGCGTGATTTGCACATTCCATCAATTTTAACCAGGTGTGAGAAAACCATGAACCTTGATGATAATGATCTCTTTCGGGATGCCATGGGCGATGTCACGCCGTTAAAAGACACCACCACAACCTTATGGCTTAAAGCACCCTCAACGAAGGCGCCACGAAAACCGCCAGGTGAATCGGAGGAGGAAAATTTCCTGACCCGGGGCGATCTGGAGATCGTTCCACTCAATACCCCGCTGGAATACAAAGCCGACGGCATTCAGCAGGGTATTCTGGATAAACTGCGCAGAGGAGAGTATCAGCTGGATGCCAGCCTCAACCTGTTGCGGCAACCGGTTGAAACCTGTCGTCAGGCGCTCTTTAACTTTATGATGCAGGCGCACAAACAGGGATTGCGCAATCTGCTGATCATCCACGGCAAAGGTCGTGATGATGAATCGCATGCCAACATTGTTCGCAGCTATCTGGCGCGCTGGCTAAAGCAGTTTGATGACGTACAGACCTTTTGCGTGGCCCAGACCCGGCATGGCGGGGCCGGGGCGCTTTATGTCGGATTGCGCAAAACCGATAAAGCCCGGCTTGAAAACCGCGAGCGGCATGCGAAACGCAGCCGCTAACTGTGAAACTTACGGATGGTGGACATCAGCACTTCAGCACTCAGGCTCAGCTCTGCGCCGGTGCGGGTAATGATGCCCACCGGTTCGCCCGGCCCGGAAGAGGCGATCGGCAGCGCATAAACAGCGTTGTGGCTCAGATCCTCTTTAATCGCCCCGGAAGGGACGAACCAGATGTAGTCGTAGCGAAGAGCCAGCTGGCGTGCCAGTGAAGTCGAAGAGGTCTCAATGCAGTGAGGCGGAAGGGTGCAGCCCTGTTCATCCAGCATCTGCTGGGCAATCCGGCGCGGAGCCGTGCCCTCGGGCGATATCACTACCGGCCACTGCATCGCACGCGAAAGCGTGACGTTGTCACTTAAAAGCGGGTGTTCCGGCCTGACCACCAGCTTGAGCGATTCCAGAAATAGCAATTCATAGGTCAGCCCGGTCATCATGGCGCTGTCCGCCATCCGGCCAATGCCGATGTCGAACTCACCGCCGCGCAAGCCCGCCAGCAGCACATTATTGTGAAGTGTCGCCACCTGAATGGTGGTGTTGGGCTGCAGTTGATGAAAACGATCCAGGATGCGTGGCAGCATCCCCATCGCGGCAGTGGTCAATGCCCCCAGCCGGATAATCACCGGCGCATCGCCCGGCTGCTCATTAAAACTCTGTCCGGCATGGTTTAGCGCGTCGAGTACCCGTACCGCATGGGTCAGAAACTGCTCTCCCATGGTGGTCAGCTGCGCGCCAAGCCGGCCACGTTCAAACAGACGAACGCCAGTCAGCTCCTCCAGCTCATTCAGGGTCTTGGAGAGGGCAGGCTGGCTGAGGCTAAGCGTCTCTGCCGCCCGGCCCAGTGTGCCTTGCTGCGCAACCGCAACAAAGGTATGTAGATGGCGCAAGCGAATGCGCTGATTGAAAAGGATATTTTTTTCCATATCCTAAACTTAATGAGAATGACCGGCTTCAGGCAACTGTTAAAAATGAATTCTGTTAACTTTGCTGCAAATTTATTTTAACAAACGATTCGAAATGACCGCGTTACCCTTTAACTCTCTGATTAAAAAGCGCTCAGCCGGGTATGCCGCTGAAATACGCCATCCTCTGACTACGGTATATCAATAACTTAAC
>PVMI01064284.1:0-19997 GCA_008528875.1 Aulacorthum solani | reverse complement strand
CGCTCATTCCGAATGGTTCCAGCATTATTTTTTTGTGGATCAATAACTAAACGGTGTTTGCCATAATGCTAATAATAAAGAAAATTAAGTTTCGGAATTACTTTTAGTAGTTGTGAATTTGAAAATAAATTACTTTTTAATGATTTAAAAAGTTTTTTCATGATTATTCTTAGTCGTAATTATTATTATTTATACTTGATTTTATACTGATGCAATTTAAATAATGAATTGCATTTAAATAAGCTTGGTTTTTATAGTTCAGTTAGTTCTACTAGTACATTTATAAAGACTGTATTTTTATTATTGGACATAATTTGAAACAAAAATATCCAACAATCAAATAATATCTTTTTTAGTTTAATATAATTATATTTAATGAAATTTGAATAATGTATGTATTTTAATTTAGAACACTAGGTTTAACAAGAATAATTTACTTTATTTTTTAACTCGACGTCATTTTTAATCTAACCAACCCGCCACTTGAATCAGAATACAATTCTTGGCTCGAAATTCATAATAGATTGTCTTTATAACTAATTAAGTGTTAAAATATTTGAAATAAAATCATTTTTTAAATTAGCAGGCTGTTTTTTTAGCAGACAGCTTAATTATATAGTGTAGCTTATTGTTTGTCTGTATAATTAATTAACTGTGTATAGATTACAGTTTACAAATAAAATAGATTATGAGACCGAAATGTTTAATGTTTGTGACTTACAAGAACGATGAATTCAGAATTTGTTCGATTTAACCATCGGTATAATCGATAGGCGTATATATCACACTGTACTAATTTAACATATATGTTATGTTGTACAATCTAATAGTCAGATAACTCTATTCGACGATACGGATGAGAAGCATCGTAATTCTACATCTTTAAATGAAATCGTGTGACTGTTTCACTGCCTCTTATAAACAGACACACACTCTACACCCAGAGTTTATCCCTCCGCCTGTTATATACCAGCATCACTGATTAAAATATATATACATTCACAATATGGCAGCTCCTCGGTGAGGTTTTATTTTTATCGCGCTTAAAAAAAAAGATGAAAAATATTTTGTTTGGTTGTTTCTGTTGGTAATTTTTTTAGAAAAACTATTTTACCCCACTTTAGACTACAAAAACATGTATTCTGTTGATCCTATTCTGAAACCACAATACTTCATACTCCTCGGATGTTTCGTAATTCAGATACGCTTTTAATAATTTAACAAAGTGTGAGCTTTGACCAGAAAATTGGACGTTTTTTCCGACTTAGTTCCAAAGTATCTCTGCTAACTGCTTAGGTTCCCTCATTGTGTTTCTATTTATTTTATCATATTTGTTATGTTTTTTTCCTCTCGATCAACAAACGACTCTTATTATCATTACTATTATTATTTTGTTTCGTTTCACCGTGACAATGACAATAAACGATTTTTTTATTTTTTTTATTCATACTCGTGTACGCTCGGCCTTGGCCCCAAAACGTCCGCTTGTATTCGTACACGGCGCGCCGCTACCGCCGCCTCCCATGATGACTCACGCTGACGGTCTGCTGCACCCGTCGCCGTTGTGTAGTCGGACGCACGGACCCGCACGGATTTTCGCCCGCCTCCTCCCGTCAACCGCACCCGAAGCGTCCCGTCTGCGATGAGGATTTTCGCGTCAAGTGCGTAATTGCTTCGGCGTAGTCGTCGCCCAGACACACTGACAGGCAGAGACGCCGAAGTGTCTTTTAAATTACCGAGCAGAAAAAATCCACCCGTTTCTAGCGATCACCCTCCTAAATAAAAAAAAAATTGTTTCTACATAATGTCACGCAAAATATAATATTGTACGTACATGGGAAAAATCATTGATTGGTAAGGGACCGGTATAAATCTTAAGAAGTTCAAAATGTCAGTGACGGGCACTGACTGACCTCTAACAGTTCGATACATGTTCTTCCAGAGTCCACATCTATCATGCTCATTACTTCTCTTTTCTTCTCCAAGAATAGTTGACGTTAGGTGTAAATGCATATTTAATTAATACAAAATAACGATGAAACAATTGCAGGTGGAAAATCGTGTTAAATAAATGTGATATGGCACATATATGGCTATTTTATTCAGGTATGTCCAGTATCCACAACGGGTGTATATATTAGGAGTGATCACGTTTTTATAACAGTTTGTGTACCTATCGCAATACAACGTAAAATAAACGATATATATTAAATTTTAGATATAACAATGAACATACTGATTTCACTCACTTAAAAGTTATGAGTTTTTTTAATCAGTTTAATGAAATATCACAGTAAGTAGGTACAACAATAAAATATCACGTATTTATCTATTATTTTTATTATTGGGAATTATCAAAAAACAATTTATCAGCGATTGTTAGTGTACCTATATGTTGTAGTCTATATTAATATAGAGCTTATAATATATTATATTATATTATATTATATTATATCACTATATCATAATAATACCTATCAAATATAAGTTATAAATAACAATAGGTAATATACCTATAGCGGTAGGACATCCACCCGTTTTTGTTTTAAACATGGTTTTTGTTGTCTACCTACTTTTAATATATTATACCTAATAGAAAACTCTAGCGTGACCTTTGACAATAACCCAACTTTGTCTTTATATAAATAATTATGTTTTTAATGGGTTCGTTTCTTTTTAACTTGAGTGGTTGAGTCCTCGTCGTTGTGATGATATAGACTGTAATCGATTACCTATTATATAGGAAATTCTTATAAAAATGTATATTTACCTACACCTGGGCACCTGGCTACACACATTTATCACTTTACTGTACTAACAATTAAAATGTTGCAAACCTTAAATTATGTACACATTTTATGTAATTTTTTTTTTTGAACACCTGGATTTGAGTATAAGTATTATAAGTATTGTATTTACACTAGTAATTTATTTCTTAGAATTTATATGTAATTTTCTCATTGCGATCAATAATAGTTATTAAAATATGTATTTTTCATGATTTTATAACTTACAGTCTACAGTAAGTTTATGGCATATAATTAAATAACTTTTTAGTAAACTTAAATATTGGTTCACCAGAAACTGGGTACAGGAAGTTTTTTTTTATAAAACTTTTTAACAGGTGATTTTTAAAATTTTTTTCTAGCACCACTATAAAAATTGAATGATATTTTACTTCATGATATTCTAGATATAATTTTTTTGCTCTAAATTAATTCCACGCAGTTCATTAGTACATAAACGTAAACCATGAAAACTATACTCCTCTGTACACTATGGAATAGAAAGATATATATGTATATTATGATATAAACTGGATAGATTCTACGTGGTTTCGATACACGACCGTAATTGCTTCGTTAGTTCATACATTCATGGTTTCCCAGCTTTTGTGTATAAAGGTACCTCCGCGACCCTCCTATTAGTTTAACCTCGTATTAAAATATAGTTTAATAATATACAGTGCACGTCCCCTCGAGTATTATAAAACAATTTTCACTGAAAATACCATGTACATTACATATTGACAAATTAAATTGAAAAAAGGAGAAAGTTGGTAACCATACTGCATTACTGCTGTGCAGTACCTCGTACTAGTAAATGCATAACTATATGCACATTGTGTTATTTATTTTAAATTCAATGATATTTAATCTGTCAGTCTACATTACTGAGTATATTTTATGATATATTTATACGTATTCCTATTTTAGTAATACGGTAGGTTGAATTAATTTTTGCTTTTATTACTGTTAATTATAAAATAATATTGGGAAATTTTCATTATCTTACTATTAAATTCTTATAAAAAAAAATAGTATCCATGTATCTTCAATATTTTTAAATAGCTATGATAATAATTTATAAGAAACCTAGGTAAGTTTTTTAACCGACTCAAGCATTTTTTGTCAATAATAGTAGAATAAAAACCAAAAATGTCAAATGTTTATACATAAAGACAGTTAAAATATTTTGAAAAATATACCATGTTTTTTTTTTTTTTAATTCAAACAGTGTAAGAAAATTATTGATTTTGAACCAAAACTGGTGTTGAATGAAAAATACCGTGTTTTCCCCAATTATTTATGAAAAGTTCTGGACATTTTTTACTGTTGGACTCCTAAAGAGAGTGCAAACCAGATATCTATTTGGATATCACTATTTCACCAAAAAAATGGGTGAAGTTGAAAGTTGAAGCATTTTTTCTATTATAATAATTAAAAAGTCTCTCTAGACAAAAAAAACCACATCATCGTTCAACTCAGAATCTAATATTATTTATATTGTGTGTATTCGGACAACATTTTTTCGTTTTCCTATTATAATAATAATATGGTCTTCGTCAAAATGAAAACATTGAATATGTCAGACGTTTATAAAATGTATATATTTTTTTAACGATTTTCTTCAATTGAAACAAAGAAAACATTCGGTTATAAAATGGTTCATAAAAGTGAAACGAGCCTTTCTATTTAGCTTTGTCATGTTGGGAAAATAACTTAATGCTTACGCTATATTGTGGTAAAAAATCATGCTCAAGTTCTAAAAGAAATAAGTATTTTATTTTATTTTTAACTACCAACTCATAAATATATAGCCTTGGTACTTTGGCAGTAACTAAATACAATGCTCGTGCCATAAATCATAAGTTATAAGTTATAGCCATCAACCCAAACATAATCATTTCGGAATTGGTTTCGAATAAAAACAATTTTGGACATGTTACCATGCATGTGTTTTATGTTTATATCTAGGTAAATATTATTGATATTGGACATTATGTGTCTTATTTCATTGGAACAAATTATATTATTTTGTTCACTAAAAAGTAAAATTATGTTTCTAATTCGAATAGTCAATAATAAGAAAATAGTGATTTTAAGTGAGCAATATTTTGAAGGATGATAAAACCAACCCTAATTTACAAATAGGTAACCTAAGACTCATAAAACAATTTTGATAAAAAAAAAATACTATATTTAGGACTATTTAACGACGTAGTAAGTGTTGGTCGTCTGGGCACGAATGTGTTTGATATTGAAAATCGACAAAATTTGGTACTTAAACTAAGTAAGATAAATTTTTGAAATAAAACATACAATAAAAATATTTAATACATTTTAAGACAAAATTAGTTAATTAATTTAAATGAGACTAGTTGCTATACTGGGAATACAGTATTAAATGTGTACTAATGAGGCTACAATGACGAATTCTACGACTTACAAATTAGGTACTAGAAGAAGTCTGATTCTATGGGCTTGTAAGTATTTACATGCAGCTGGCTAATAATGTGATCATATATTTATACTTTACTTGAGTATGAACAGAAGTCATTCGTATACAAAAATGAAGACGCTGATCATAACAATTTATCTAATATGTATGTTTCACTACTTTTTACATATAAAATAAACCTATCGCAGTACCGCATATTATAATCTACGTTTACGTCCAATATAGTTAACAGTTTTACATTAATTAAATATATTATTTACTACAATACTTATAACCTACATACGTATACATAAAGATGCATAAATCCATACATAACAATATAGCATAGTGTATACTACACCCTGTATGTACAGGTAAAATTGGGAAACATGGCAAACTTGGCTCGCCAGTTCAACTGGATCATATATTATGTTATACAATATGTGTATATACCTAAATATATATTTTTACTTCATACTATAACTGGACTTACATTTATACGTTATATAAATATATACATATATGTGTCTATATTATGCGATGCGCATGCAGAAAGCGTTGTGCATTCAATTTTCTTTTTATTATTTTTTTCTTTATCATATAGAGATACAACTACACCACGTAACGACTATACTCTACCTACGCACGTACGCGTGAGTATCATGTATAACTATAATAAAAGTTAATTTCGCTCTTAACAAGTTTGTTTCGAATTTTAATTTCAAGAAGTTACCTACATAAAAATTAGATATAATATACCCACAGAGTAAACATAATATAGTTTTACCTATATCTATAGAGTCAGGTATAGTTGTTAGTAATGACTTCATTTTTATCGTCCTTATAATTATTTTGTGTTGTGCCCACTGTATGAATTTGCTTAAAAATAAAAGAGGTAGTATTTTATAAAAGTTTTAAAGCTTAAAAATGAATTTGAATAGATAACGAACAAAAAGAAACCGTATGATATAAATACATATTAATTATTTATATTATATATTTCACTGTACTGTAATGTATATGATTATTAATTTGGTCGTCTAGAACTCAGATTTTTAGTTTCGAAATTTTGAAATAATTTTGTTGAAAATAAAACAGCGTTTTTTCTTTCTTTATTTTTATAAAGGAACAAGGATCAGCAACAACGATCTCCCGGTGAGCCTTACAATCTGTACTTCGTTAAAACATGTATATAGGTAGATATTATTATATTCGCCGACGACCCTATCTCAGTGGATATAATAAACGATTGCGATTTAAAAAAAAACAATAGTAGGTCATCATTCGCGTGGACGTGAAACCGACTTAGTGTATCTCGTTTTTTCTCTTTTTTTCATCATTACCCATAATAATGCATTATAAATTGTAATAATAATATGCCGTCTGTACTTCTACCACTACAGTGCACCTATAATATCATAATATTAAACTATTATTGTTTTGGATAGTACGCGGACTGGTTATTTATTTCCATAACTCAGTTGTATACATCGCGAAACGATATTGTACACACACACACACACACACACACACACACACATACCCGTGCGCTCTTATAAAATGCAAATACCGTACGAGAGGTGAATAACACGCGCTGGTGACCAATGGTCGTGCACAAACTCGTGCACTGGCGGTCACGCGCTGTTTGCGTTTAGTGCTCTTCGTACTGGCAAGGACCATCTCCGAGCAGGCAACACACGCCAAACGCAGGTGAACGCACATACAATTCGAACACACCGACAACAGGAACCGGACCTCTAAGACAAGTAGACAGCGTAGACCGACGTAGTTTTTCTGCTTGAACGTGTACCGAGATATTTATATTTGCATAAAAACTGTTTTTTTATTTTTTTTTTTTATTATCAATATACGCTATAGGTTTTAAGTGCGGGAGCAACGAAACCATTATTATGAATATTATTATACATGTCAAATATATACTACCTATTACCATTGATTAAAATGTATGTTTATTAAAAACATTAATTGTAAACATTATTAGAACATCTATAGGCATTAACACGCTTAACAGCCAATTCATTTCTTAGAATGTCTATGTAATTTTCTCATTGCGATCAATAATAGCTATTCAAATATGTATTTTTCATGATTTTATAATTTACAGTCTACAGTCAATTTATGGCAGATAATTAAATAACTTGTTAGTAAACTTAAATAGACAGACGATTATGTAATAACTAATAATCAAATATTTTGTTAATATACTTATAACCATGATAAGGAAATTATCTTAATGTCTACTACTGATAGAAAATGTTGATAGTTTTATTTAACAAAATATTTTAATTGGTTTGGAAATTTGAAATAACGTGTGGCACGGTGCATAGAAAAATCTGTAGATATATGGAAGGTACTTTTTTATGCTACAATGTTATACGCAATGTAACAGTACTCATAAGTGTTTAGAAATATTTGAAATTATAAAAAGTAGACCATTATCGTGATTTATATTGTATAGGTACCTACTATAAATATTATATATATGATGGACGATTATCTTTTACTTGATACTGTACAATTGTCGACAAATTACAGAGCATGAAAAGTAAACTATTGTTAGTACAAAATTGTAACCCAGATCAGTTTGTAATTGAACAAATAAATTCAGTACCTAAACATTTTTGTTAATTATTTCTCAAAAAGGCCGAAATTATCGTCATTACCTAGGAAATATTGCTTGTGATGGACATTAACTTTAACTTCTTAATTTTTGTCTTTGATGGTAACATATAAAAATATATATTTATTACTGTGGTAAACCCAGGGAAGCCGGGTTGGAAACCCCCCTCCTAAAAAAAGAATTTTTTTTAGCTTGGATTATACATTACCTATTATAATAAATTGTTTTGTCACAAATATATTAAAATGATGAATGATGATATGTTTTTTTTTTCAAAATTGATTATTATGTCAAATAATAATATGACAATTAATTGTATATGATAAGGTGTGTGGCAATAACCTGACAATTTGTTGAAAATGATTTTTAAATTTATAGGTACTTACGTATTCTAGGTAGGTACTAGTGAGTATAGTAAGTAGTGACTACGTCGGATCGTCAGCCGTCGCCTTTACTTTAGGTACTACGATGAACAAGACGTATAATACAAACTAAAAACTACCTAATACTAATACATTTATGCACACTTAAACACTGAAATATGTTCTAAAATATACCCTCAATTTTTATTTCAATTTAGTTGACTGATAATTAAAAATGAATATTTTTATATATTTAAAAATGAAGCTTAAAATAGAAAATTATAGAATTATATACAATTATATAATATTTCTTTCTGAAGCATAATAACTTACAATAAAAGATTTTGATAAATTTTCAAAAGTAAACGAGCATCAGTAATCTGCCAACATAGGTACTTTTGTAAATCAAAAACTGCATTCCACATCATCTGGAGAAAAATATATTAAATGATCACTTGAATAATCTTCTGGTAGGTCATTCATTGTTATTTCTTACATCTATATAACATTAAATGTAAAAAAATAATATAACATTGTATCAATTGATTATTTTGTATTTTTTTTAATATTTATTAATATACAATATTTTTTTGTGTCATGCCCATTAAAAGTAATTCATTTTGACAATCACATCATATTATGTATAGTATGATAATATGCAGTAAACAACTAACAATTTAAAAATATGCATATAAATAAAAAAAAAAACTAGAAATATGCAAATGCTTGAACTTCCGGGCCTTAGTAATAACATTGATTATATCATACGTATAATAATTAATATATTTATGTTACATAAAAATACTTACCACATAGTATAAAAGCCAAATGAAATTCCACGCCACCCGTCGTTTCTATACGGCGTTATGACGCGTGTGCACCATGTTATATTGTGTATTATTTTTATTAAATATAGGCAAATGTATAGGTAAAAGGTATAGTACTGTGGATACCGGGAAACTGTAGCGTGGTATCCGAGAGTTATTAGGTAGCCGCAAGACTTTTTCTCTGAAATCTCTTTTCCGTTACAAAACGTTGCAGTTTTCCCTCCTCCCAGCATCGTGTATTATTAGAAATAATACGCTCGAAACATTCATTTGTGATTAGTATTGCCCGTAAGCAAAAATTAATATTTCAATTTACTGAGTATATTATTTCGATTTATTATTATATAATATTATTACATAACTCGATTGTAAAGTTATTTTAAGTTTTCATGAACATTATTAGTTATTATTTACTATATAATAATACATACCTAACGAAAAGTACCTACATTATGTTGATTCAATAAAAATATTATAAAACTACTTTATTTTTGATACTAATGTGTCTAAATTTCACTTTGCGAAGTAGTAAGTGTAGACATTTCAATTCTTAAGTACAATTGTATTTGTATGAAGTATTTTTATTTATTTTAAGGTGATACTTAAAATTAATCGTAGAATAAAATTTCCCCAAAAGGAACTCCGAAAAAACCCAAACCACGGGAAAATAAATCCCTAGAATAAATATTTCCTACACAGCATTTTTCATATGCAAGTGATAGAATAAATATTTTTAAATAGTTTACAGCTACATAATTTATGCAGGTGGTGGTGATGAACTACTTATGATTTAATGATTTCATCACATTTAAATATTGTAGAATTTCATCAATTATAAAACATTAAAAATTAGACATCAAATATTAAAAGAAAGATTAAATTAAAAAACAGAGCTAAAATAAAAATTGAATACAGTTTAATACATTTTTATATTTATATTATCATTTTCAAATATTAAAAATTATATTTTGCTTTTGATGACGATAATATGCACCTATAATTCTGTAAAAAAATTAAATTGAGTCTTAATCACGCTTATTGTGCAAAATGTATAGATTGTGCATGTGCACTTGTAAAATAAAAAAATAAAATAAAAATATTTTTTATAAACTCTAATAAACACAATTTTTAGTATGCATTTTAAAAAGTTTTACCAGATTCCTTATACAAAACATTAAAAAATAAATTCAACATATTTTTATTGAATATAATATATTTTTAATTACCTATATTATTACTTACATGCTTTAATAGTACTACTTCATAATGTTAAATATAAAAAAAAATTGAATTATTAAATAATATTTACCTATACTTACTAAATATTTTGGCTTATTATTGAATTCGAAAATTCCCGGAGTATTTATTTTGCAACTTACAAATCTGGTACAAATTTATTTAAATTATTTCCTAGTTTAGTAGCATTTTTTATTGGTTTATATATCATCCATTGTATAAATTGTATTCTACTTTCCTGTACTCCTGTATTACCAAAACAGACATTTGTGTATATTTTAAGTCTGATGCTCAGCTATCATAGAATATAAAAAAAAAATCACTGAAGGTAAATGTCCCAGATATTTATAATAATACTCAACACATTATACTATTGGAATATATATGATGTGATCAATACTTACATAATGTATTTCGCATTTATAATTACCCATTACTTCGTTGGATATTTTCGATGGTGACTTACCTATACCTGCGGTGAATATATTGTGTAACTTACAATGGTCAATGATGATATAAAAAACTTGACGAAAATATTTGTTTGGAGGTATAACAAGAATATACTATATATGCAATATTACCTCAATATGATTTTTCTTTATGGTGCATCAAAAAGTTCTTGTTATTGATAAAGTGCAAAAACCACGATATTTTAATAACGTACAAAAATATAAACATTTTCGTTTAATTCGTGATTCTTTCTGTTTTTATTTCATCTCTCTTGGAAGGTATACAGTATGGGTAATATTGTATTCTAGGGATTTTTTTTCCGATGGTCGGGGTTTTTTTTCGGAGTTCTTTTCGGGGAAATTTTATTCTCCGATTAATTTTAAGCAGGTATCAGCTTAAAATAAATAAAAATACTTCTTCCAAGTACAATCGTTCTTACGAATTGAAATTGCTACACTTTTATTATTTTTTATTTAGAACTTTCAGTACACAATTAATATAGTTCGGCAATTACAATATACAATATAGATATGATATACAATAAATGGTATCTTAATTTTGTTTTTAGAATAATTGTAGTTGTTAGCTATTCAGCTTAACAGTTAGAGTAAACATAAAATATAATTATAGCTTAGAAATAAATTGCTACACTAATAATACTTAGTATCTGAAATGTAGACACACATGTATCAAACATAAGGTATTGTTAGATAATATTTTTATTGAATCGACATAACGATGTACTTTTCGTTATATGATAAATAATAACCATCTAATAATGTTCATTTTTGGACCACATCCGTTTGCTATCTAAAAGATATACAATATACAACATACATACTACATAGGAAACTTACCGTGGCTGTTGTTAGGTATACTCAACTAAAAAAAATCTTTCAATCGCATAATGATTAAAACTAAAAGCCATAAAAAAGGTAAAATTAATCCTATAGGAAAAATAATTATTTACCTACGTTATTACTTTTACATTACCTCATAAAAATCCAAATATGTTTGTACCTATACAACTATACAAAACAAAAAGGTATACTTAATATTAATTTTGTGCCTAATTATAAACATAGTACATACGTTTATGATATTGAAACTTCGTTTAACTTTAATTTATATAGTATAGTAATTAGTTTATACATTAAACATGAACTATAAGCAATTACCGTAGTAAACTTTAGTAAAATTACTATTATTTATTATTAATCAAGTAATGCGTGCATTATTAATAGAAAATCAAAGTTACATTTTAAAGTAGAACCCATTATTTAAATGGATATATTATTAATAAATTATAACGGAATTAGAAAATATTCAATGTCTGTAAACTATAATATTCTGGAGCAGAATTGAATTCTGAAAATATGAATCATACAGTAATGGACCGTGTAGGAAAATGAATCTAACACTGGTAATAGCGTTGGATTTGACAACCATTAAAAAAATGGGGCACCTGAACAGTAATAAAACACAAAAACTGACCTGTAAAAAATAATGCGTGTCTTATGTTTAAAATAAAAAAAAAATAATATAGCATTTTATAATATGCATGTATATATACAATATAATATCATATTGTATGTATAATGTTTGGCCCGTTTACAAACGAACCGGAAAATTGGTTTGAAAATCGTGGAGTGGACAAAGGAAATAAAAACACTTGGAGAGAACTCTGGTGGCCGGGGGTGAGGTATCCAGGGAATTCGACCGTACCATAATAACATCATGTATCGGCCAGCTGGGCCATTTTGCAGCACTTTTTGCTGTGCAAGCTCGCTCCGCCAAAACTCTCTCCGTTGGGCTCTCAAAAGCCGTTCGACCGGAAATACCCATTGAAAACGTATTCGATAAACCGCACGAATTCGCGTCACTATATTATAATACGCAGCATATAAAATAGACTGTTACGTGCTATTCACGTGAGTGAATCAAACCGACTGCCATGATTGATAAAATATATTTATCTATATACGTTTTAAGTATGTTATTTACACTATACCTAGAGTACCTACCTACCTATATGGTAACGAAAAATAATTTACAATTTTTTCTCGAAGTAGATTTGAACACCCAAAAATCAGCTTTGAGGTAATTTTCATACTTAAAATCACATCATTGAGAATACTTTTGGATATTATAATATTAAAAATCTATAAACTATAATTGTTGTCTACAGGACTCTGATAAATATAAACGGATGTGGTAGGTAGCAATAAAAATACCAATGACATATTTTCTACTTAACCCTATCTCTAAATTTAATATTTTTTTACCATTTTTAATATTGCATATGATTTTGCAATTAAATTCGAAACAATCGTTATATACATGCATGCATAACTATCAAAATACCATGAAATTATAGTGAATAAGATATTTTTTTTCAGATTAACAGAAGAAAAAATGATAAATATAAATAAGATATTTTTATTAATAATTTAATGGTTAAATATTATACGTGCAATCATAAAGTAAAAAGCAAAGTTAAATGCACAGCACCTCTATAAAAGATGATAATTTTTCATTCAATTAAAAATAATTATTCCTTTACTGAATGGCCAATGGTAAAATACATTATGGTTAACATAATAAAAAAATATAATCTGCTTAAAGAAATATATATTATATACACATAGCATACAATAGGAAACAAAGACAATGCACACAACTCTCAACTTTGTGAAGTTGTTCAGAAACACTTATACACTTTTTTATTTGAAATAGGATTGTGGTCTTGCAGTTTAATAGTTAGGTTAGATATAAAGACAATAAGTTTTGCGTTGTTTTACCAATTTCAAAAATAATCGATCTGGTGCGAAACGTACCTACATAATTTGTCATACGCTTAAAGTGCATATTTAAAAACAACACACTATTATATATAGAGTTTGTCCTGTGTATGTATAAATAAATAGAGTTTTTATTATTTCGTACATAGTTACCGACTACCGATTCACTAGTGTAGTTCTAGTAATGATCTATTTTATATTTAAATACAACATTTTTTGTAACATGCATATTAGATCGTATATATAGATGTTATAATATTATATTGATGAATACATTGATTATATAATATTAAATTACTGAGATCGGGGCGGACTAACCTCCTTCCGTATGGCTTAAGTGTGCTTCAGTAAGGCGTGGGCTTGAGTGTTGGGCACACGACATGTTATAAGTACAACGATTAATGAAACGGTTTTTGTTGCATTATTCTTTCTTACAAATCCTCCTTCCCCTCCCACCGAAATAAGATAAACGGTCATATATGACTAGAAATGACTAAGGAAAATTTTTTCCACCATTGTTGTCCACTTCTTATACGTTTTTGGTAAACGGACGATATAATATATACGCATTTAACGTGTGTGGGCAAAGGCGGCCTCCATAACGCCAGGCTTGTTTACGCGTTGCACAATAAACGCTGTGTGGGCAGTCAGTCGCGTTGTTGTCGCCGTGTCCGTCTCAGCGATGACTGGACGATCGGCGGTTCTCTTTGTGACTTATTATTTTACTATTTTATATTTTTTTAAACACTATTTTTATTATTGCATTCATTCTGATTGCCACCATGCCACAGGCGTGTGGTCACGATCACAATATTATAACGTTTTAAGAACAGCGCCCCGCACGAGACGATGGATATAATAATATATTATAGACGTCCGGGGTGGATGGGTGGAGGGCATTGTTGTAGGACAAACAAAAAAAAAATACTTTTGAAAAGTGTTGGCGGAGTATGCTCAAATAAATTTCAATAAAAATAATAGTCATAATAATTTTTAAAATACCATTACTCAAATACTTTTCTATCGTAGAGATGTGTTTGAGTAATGAGTGGGTAAAGATACTTTAAAACGTTTGGAAAAAAAATAGCGTTCTTTATATTTATAGCGTAAATGATGCGACTGCAGTTGAGCATGGCTATTGTACGTATATTGGTATATTGTACGATCTACCTAAAAGAAGTGCACTGGTGATGTATACGAAACACTAATAAATACAGGCTTTAAAAAGTTTTAAATGTATATAACAATACATTTATGTGTAGGTAATAAAACTATCTTCACTTTGTTTTCCTTACACAAATGTTTAATCTTTGCTTATTTCTAAGTTTACTTGTCATGAATTATTTGAAATGAATTAGTCAATCTATAATTACGCAAAAATACGTCAGCTACCTACACTGGCACACTGCAACTAGACGACTTGAAACGAGTAATGATATAATAATATAAAGAAATAATGCTGCCGTCCGATATCGTTTATGATGACCTCTTATAAACGCGTGGAGACGTCGGCCGTCGATTCAAAATAAGTTGCCCGTTGTTCTCAGTGTCCTGTAGAGGCTGTCGAATGATGATAAATATTATAATATTAATAATGAGGTATAGCAATCGATGACAGTGAAAATCCAAACAATATTAAAGACGCGAAGTGCAGGTGTCTATTTCATAATAAGCAGAATTACAGTGATAACTTGATATCATACTTTTTATACTTTTTTTAAAAATTAAGAACCAAATAATAATCTTAGAAAATTAAGTATGTTTTTAAACGTCAAATAAAAAAAAATATATTCCTTGTATCATAAGATTGAATAATCATTCTGTAAATCCAGGTTATGTAGATTAATGTGTATACTGGATTTATCCTTATTTTTTTCCGATTTGGACGTCGGACCGCCGTGTGGTAGATGAAAGAGCATTAGTTCAATGTACATTGTTAGTGTTATAAATTTTTTTTTATTGCGTCGGTTGGATTTTCAAAGATAGGAATTCCTCCTCCACTGATCTTTAGACCTAGGACTTTCGAAATGCACTGTCATCGTCATCACTGTGTACAATAATAACAACATACGCGTGACCTGCAATCGCTTGGTTCTGCTGCTGCCTACGACCGAATTGTCAAACAAATGTGTTGCGTCTACATAAATGATATAACCATGTACATTTAGGAAAATGATGCATACAAAATTTAAAAAAAAATCATTAACATCTAAACAATAATGCTTCCATTAAATACATTTAAAATAAGAAAATGTTAAGAATGACTTAAAATGTGAAAACAATGAGCAAAACTAATTAAATTGTTATTTTTATTCTCATCACACAATTTAAAATAAAACTATTCACATAATTTTGTATTTGTAATAAAAATAAATGGTTTAAAATGTATAATTGCATTTTTACAAAGAATTGAATTGTTGTTTAAAATTACAGCATTATAAATACTAATATTATATTGTCTATGATTTGAACTTATTTTTAAAAATTAATTTAAATGCTTTTAAAATTACCAAAACTAAATACCTTAATTCCTATAAAAATCGTTAGAAAATTAAAAATACAAATTATAGATTTTATGTTTCTGATCATAATATGTGTAATATTTGTGTTAAAAACCAATTCTCTGAAAGTCTGAACTGTTGAATTACATTATAGTAGAAAATCTCAAATTCTGTAATTTCCTAACCCTAATAATATTTATTTTCATAGGTATGGGTACTACGATGACGCGTAGCGCAGTGATCGTTACTCGACCGACCTGTGGCAATTAATATGATTTTTGAAAATTGTAGTATGCTATTGTGTTGTTAAAGTTAAATACATATTACTTGTAATTATAAAAAAAAACAATATTTGTACGTTGACCCTTAATATTTAATTTTCGATTTCCATAACTCTAACAAGAAACTTGTTGTGAAGTTCTACTATGTGTCTATGTAGTAACTATGTGCTTCTTACGTAAGTTTATATTTTAGATTCTGAACGGAGCTTCTGAAGTTCTGAATGTTTTATTGTGTTATGTTTTGGAGTTATTGAAATTAAATCAAATCTTCAAATTTAAGTGTGTTTTCTAAAAGCAAATTGAAATTTTAGTGTCAAAATTAAAAAATTCCTTGTACTTTTTTTCATAATTGGAAAACTAAAAAAAATTAGGTATAATCGACTTCGTTTTTATGTTATAAATCTAAAGGAAGTATTACCGTGCATACCTACTGTACTAATGTAGAGACTTAATGTTTTTACTAAGTATTATAATATTATCTTTAGCATTACTTTAGGTATTATAATATTATTTTAAACAATAAATATTTTATAGGTTTTTTATTTTTTTTCGATTTTTGTTGATTTTGATATTTTTGATTATCAGTTAAGGCAATATAATTTAAAAGGCTTACAAATATCAAAAATATAATCTTTTCATAAGCGTTTAAAATTTAAATGTTGAAAAAAATAAATAAGGTATAATAACGTAAAATTGATTTATGTGATTTTCCTTCTAAGATTTTAGTTATGTTTTTGTGATTTAAAAAATATTACATTCTGCTGTTACTTATATTGTAATTTTCTTTACACTATAAAGTGATTAGAATATTTACATTAAATCGAAGCTAAAATTATTTTTCGTTTTGCAATCTTATTGAATTAAGAAATTACTAATAAATAATAATAATATAAAACAATCAATCCTTTGAAGTATTAAGGTTCATTACCTACATATAAGTTTCTTTTGCTGGGAATCATTTTTAAGTATACAATTTATTATTGAATTTAAAATTAACACTTGTATTACAGTGACCTACTCAATGACAAAGTTAACTACTTTTTTTAAACAATGATATTTTTCCTCTTTCTCTTATCGCATAATAATTTCTCTAATCCATAATAGCTACAACAAAATAAATACAACGCTGTAAGTTTTCTCGAATTTAATCTTTATAATACAACTACCTACTTCAAACAGTCGACTTAAATTGTACTTTTTGCTTGTTTTTTTGTAAGGTTGTGAGATTTTTTTTTTTTTATCTAAATTATACCAAATAACAAATACTATAGCAAAAAATTATTTTTTCTGTAAAAACCAGAATTACTTTATGTCTGGTTGAATTTTTAACGATGTTGTCACCTGATATTGTCTACCTATACATTGTAAGTATTAAAATGAAACACGACGTCTCAAATTTGTCTTTATAAATCCACGTACAAATAATTTAAAAGCACGACACCTTAAAATACAAACGTTAATGCGACATTGCAAATGTATGGATTGTATCAATCAACAAAGCACATAGGTACATTAATGTCACCAGTCCTAAACTTAACATATTAATGTACACCGATCTCTAGCGATCGTTGTTCCTAAAAACAACCTGACACATTGCATATTATAACAAAAAATATGCATTCCTTAACCCCGGTTAATTTAAAAAGACTGTCCTTGACTTTCCGCACAATGTGAGATCATCGTTTTGCACGGTGACCATTTATATATTTTTCGACTCAAGTGTCTAGTTGCTTGGGTAACGGAACAAATTACGTACAATTATTAGTGATGGTCGCGTCCAATTGGGATCTTAATGTCGTAATTTGTCTTGAACGGTTCCGAGGAAAATAACCAAAGAATTACTGTCGTTAATTTCATACCAATTTAACGAGAGTCACATCCGTTGTATCGTATTATAATATCATTATTCACTAATACGCAAGATAATTAGGTACTGGTTTAATAGCTACGTAGTCATCTTCTGTCCAAATTTTGTAACATTCTAATGTTTGTTAGGTTTATCACTTTGAAATCACATTTACAGAATTACCCAGAAAATAGGAACTTAATTATTTTTATTTTCTTCTTCGATACTTGATTTTTATTGAGTATAAAAATATATTATTGTACAATGAACTTTATTGAACTACTCGTGAAAAGTGAATAACTATTTAACGTAGAATGATGATTGGAAATATATTTTATCAACGGTTTTTTTATGCGCTATTCGATTTTACAATAATGAAATCAACTTTATTTATTTCGTGGTCCCCTTTCAATATTATAATACAAATATTTTGTTTGTATTTTTATAAATTGAATATCAATATATATTTTCTCTTATTCGACCGCGAAACAGTACAATACCTATTCATCAAATATACAATTTATAAAAAGTGACTTTGATGTAAGCATTTTTGATTGGTTTTTCCACAAAAAGAAATATTTATGATCAAGTGAAAAACCTTTTTTAAATCTATAGGGGATGTGCAGGCTATGCGAATTTGTTTACCTATTCTAAATGACGCTTTTATTTAAAAATATTTAAAGCCCCACCTTAAATTTTTACTAAATTACGTCTCATAGTATGGTCCCGTAAACTCTGTGACCAGTTTATCGACAGCGGTACCCGTTCTGTGTCGTGCGGTTACAACGGAGGTAATGCAAGTGCTCGCCATATTATATATGTATAACACTTGATGTATATACCTGGACGGTCCAATCGATCGTATCGCCGATTATATTATAGGTAACATGATAAATATTTATACATCTAATATACTAGACCACTTAGCTGAATAACGTTTTTAATTTCAAACTCAAATTCAGTATAGAATATAGTTTGTAAGAATGTAATAGTTATTAACAAAACAGATGTTATAAACCTACAAAATACAAAATCCATTAACATGAAACAACATAAAAAGTATTATTAATTGAACTATAAATCATAATACTATTTACATAACTATCAAACTTATAAATATATATATATATATAAATAATTGAATACCTAATATCGGAATAAATATTAGGACTTATAAGTTAAGGCGTACTTAACTTACCTGTGTGATTTATTCTAACAATTAAATATATTATATGTAATATATAATATTTGCATTACCATACAACTAGTACCAACCTCTCATACTATTAATTTTATTTATGCGAACTCATGAATAATGTTACATTTATCACATAATATTATATACCAAACCATGTCAATATCGCCTTATAAGAATATAAAAATAATTATTATTATTAATTACCGATATCAAGCTAATAAACGAAATAAGGAGACTAATCATGTCTACTAATCAAACACGCAGTATATGCATTTTTAGTTGAAATGAAACAGAGAATATAAATTCTTGTAGAGGAAAAGTGAATAGTATTTCTGCCTACCACTTATTAAGTACAACCGCAATAAGATTAATATTTTAGTACAATAATATTATGTGGAGATAATGTGTACGTTGCTGGTAGGTGTATTTTACCTTATTATTATACTCTATCAACATTGCTCAAGTATAATTCGTAAAAATGGTCCAAGTGTCTATAATAAATAGGTACTAGATCCAATATAATATATTAAATCCATTTTTTATTTTTGTATGTAAAACCATTTTTAAGAGCTATTCACCTTAATATAAACATTTTAATAGCTGAGAAACTACTTGTTTTAATTAAAATGCTCAT
>PVMI01064273.1:0-14884 GCA_008528875.1 Aulacorthum solani | reverse complement strand
ATAACTGTGTTTTAATTTTTAAATAATGCACTGGACATGTAGTAATGGTTATGTTTTAAGTTTTAAATTATGCAGTGGACTGTATATAAATGTTGTATTTTATATTTCATATGACTCACAATTTAACAAACATTGTATAATAAATAATAGGGTATAACTCACAGCGCACTGCTGTACGCGTTCATGTGGTTATACTAACTATATCAAAAAAAAAAAAAATATAATAAGAATAAGATTATAAGAAAGAAAACATACATGGTTTCGATAATAGTAGAATTACATAATAAGGTTTTTAAGATAATGATAATATATTTTAATTAATCACCCGCAGTATTTACTAAACATATTTAAATACCATAATTTTTTTGAATTTTTGAAATTTTTTGGACTACTAAAGGAGTGTCTTGTGAATATATTAACTTCTGTATATCGAATGACAATAATTGACAACTCCCTTTTCTACTGAACATTTTTTGGAGAATAATGTTTCTGAAAATAGTGATATGTCAGGATAAAAATTCGAACGAATAGTTATATTTTATCTTTGTGTACTAAAGAAAATAAGTTCAGTATTAAAATGGGTTTGGATCCATCTAATCATCGATCAACATAAATATATTTAAAACATGGGATAAGTATAATAAATAGATAATAAATTCAATAGGTACCTTTTAATTACATACATTTTATATTTTTGTAAGCATATTTTTAAAGACTATAACTATCCTCAATATAAACATTTTAAAAACTGAGAAACTACGTTCTGATTTTGAATTTGTTGAAATAAAATATTCAAAAACATTATCCACTAAATAATTCACAGTACAATGTGAAAGGTATAATTTGAAAAACGGAATTTAAATTTCCAAAGGACACTCCTTAAGTAATACAAAACAATTCGAAATTTTAAAATATGGTCTTTGAATATATTTAAGATATTCAAAAAACAAAATTTGAAAAATGCATCATTTAAGGATAAAATGGCGGTGAGCATTTGTGGTGAATCACGCTGTGTATCATATAGATATAAGCTAAATCCGCTATTGCACTGTAACATTTAGTTACTTGCATTAAAGATAGACATAAAAAATAACTTAGCCTAACTGTATAATAAATTAAAGGGTATACACCTATATTATAAAGTGTAAATCTTTTTACTGTGTACAAGCAAAAACAGTTTTAATTTTTCAACAATCGAAAGTTTTTTTCGCTCCCAATCTCTCATTTTATACTCAATGAACACGTTCGGTAATAAAATATACTAACACGGACAATCAATTTACTAATAAAAAGGTCGTTCGATCGTGTAGGAATTTACGTGCGTGTGGCAAGGCAATTTCTTTACGACGATCGCCGCCATACACAAACATAGGACATAACCTACGTAACCCGGCGCCACCGTACGAAAATTAAAATCAAATCCTATTCAATATTTTGTCCCGACCACTCGACGACTGTAAAAATGGATAAAAGTTCGTTTTGTTTTCAGATCAACATCTTCTGCTTTGTATCTTGTCTAAAATAATCACTAGAGCATGGTCGTAAGCTCATAAAATCTTTTGGCTATATATGTTATGGTTGAAAAAAAAATAAAGCGTTTAGGTAAATGTTCAGATTCTGTGAACCAAATTATTTTATTGTGACCGTCGGGCTGAACACAATTTTGACATTATCAAAGAAATTTATTTATATTATTATAATCTACTGTGCCTATCTTTAAAACCGTAATGAACAAAGTTTCATAAACCAAATTAATCCCTTTATCAAACTTAAAAAAAAAATCAAAACGATTGTAAACAATACAAATGTAACAGCACTGCTGCAGAACTTAATCGCAGATTACGTTGACGGACAGACATACGTATTATTATAATTTAAACTACTCTTGTAAAGTTTCGCAATTCATTAAATGGTAATTGTTTAAGTAAATAATAATATATTTACTAAATATATAACACAAGGACAAGGCATAATTTAATATGATAATATTTATAATGCGTTTTCGCATTTTTCAATAATAGCTAAACCATGTCGTTTTATATTATCTCGTTGGGACAACAACAATAATATAATAATTTATCGCTTCGACATATGCCTACGCGGGAACAGCAAACGAATCTTGTGATTTATGAACCGCGCTTCGTCTTGAAATAATCAACCGGCTGCTTGAGTAATATAAAGTATGTAGGTCTTTGTGACTATATAAACAACGACAAATCGTATTTTACAGAGATTTCGTAGGTTTGCTTTTTGAGCGGATCCTTTGACATTAAGCTCGGGGTTTAAGCAAATTTATGAGCTCACTTCCATATTAATATCGTCTCAAATATATTATATTATCTTTGGTCGGGCTGCGCACAAACAATAACGAGTAATAATAAAAAAATAAAAAAAACATTATTTATTATTGCATAACGCTGCCATAGATTTGTCTGAATCAGATTTTTTGTGTCGATAAAACGGTAAAAATGTTAATAAAAAAAACTAATAATAAGGTTATTGATGACAAATAAAAAACCACCCTCCAAAGTTAATATAATATTATAATACATTTTATGTTTTATGTGAATATTTAGCAACCGGTACCAGTTATAAATAATAAGGTGTATTATTTAATGAGATTAATAAAACTAAATATTTTTGGAAAGTAATGCGGAAATTGTCCAATGGCGTGACCCGGGTGGAGGTTTCTCTGGAGTCTAGTCTTCCTCTCGAGCCGTATAAAAGAACCGATTAAGTATATATTTATTTAATCTAGAAATAGGATACAATATAAATGAATCATCAACAAACAACGATTTTGAAATAGTTTCACTTTCACATTACGACAACACAAAGTTTTTACAACTATGAAGAAGAACGTATGTGAAATTAAACCTTTGGAAAATGCTGATTGTGCCACTGAAATAGTTAAATCATCGTGGATCGTGGTATTCTTGAATAATGTAAAATAATTTTTTCTTAAAACAATAACAATTTCAACCAAGTTTACATGAAAATTGTGTACGTAGATAATTTAAATAAAAATAAATATAGGACCAATTTAAACGTCAAAATTGTTTCATTGTATCACCTGATTTATCGGTGTCATATTATAACTCTAGTAATATATTAGTTAACTAATTTGTCGTTATATTAAATAGTTTATTTAGAAAAGTGTGCTATCATATTATACATAATACAGTACTCGTAAATTATTTAAATTTATTTATTTGAAATATGTTCCCTATAATTGGAGTGTAAGTCGTAAGAAAATGTATCCAATTATTAGTGATACGCATATTCGATTGTAGTATATAATATTATATGAGTACAATTTTTTTAACAAAGTTGAACTACTTTACTCCCACAAAGTATGCTCGTTTAATAAGAATTTTACGGTTGTCCATAAATTTGGTTTAGTCGCATGTGAGTTTCAAAATCCAATTTATTACCCAAATATACATGAAAAGTATAAATTATCTGTAGAATCTACAAAAGTAAATATATTTTCGTCACTTGTAATTTGACATTCCGAGTACAATCATCGTTTCAATAGTATTATTAGAATATATATTATACCCATATTACGTTATACGTATAGGTATAGCATATTATGATAATAATAATAATGTATATTTTAAATGTATACTTTCACTATAAAATGTAACAATGATAATAAATAATGAAAAAAAATCGACCTTTTTTAAACTAAACTTCTACACAGTATAGTGTTTTTATGTTGATACTTTGTAGAAAATATGATTCGTATTACTTTTTTTACTCTTTAATGAATGCAATAAATGTTTTAATGAAAAAATTACCGAATTTAACTTTAATTTGAAAATGATAATATTAAAGTATAACTTTCGTAATTACTTACCATAAGCCAAAAGTGTATTTAACTTCAATAATAACGTAAAACAACAAAATTGTACAGAAATTATTATTTTCAAGGGTTCACTATTCGCACTGTTTTGTACCAGGTTGCTTATAGGTATTATTTAATCACTTTTTGATTTAATGAATCAATAACAAGCTAATAGTCCTTTAAATAAGGTCTAGTGGCCCATAATTGGTACATTAAACTTTAGTAAACCATTAAATTAATTAATTTTCCATACACGACCCGCTGTTAGTAGGTACCTAGGCTATTTTAAAAGTTATTAGCAGAAAAAAATTTCAAGAATTCGCAGTAATTATATTACCTGTATGAAAATGCCTTCCTTGTGGGCCTGATAAAAATATATTTTATAAAATCACTATTGATATAATAAAATTCCAGTGTGAGAGAGAGCTATAAGCAGTCTTTCCCTCCTGTATGCAGTTCCTACACGATCATTAATGATCAATCCCCTTGTTGGAGCGAGAAGGCTGTGTAATATAAAAGGAGTATTTCTCTCATCCACATTCCGGAAAGCCACCCTTCATTTTGTTGATATAGGAATGGCCTATCTTTTCTTTTATTGTCTATGGACAATTCTGAGTTTCACAACTTCGAATCCAAAACTGCTAGGTGAACAATGTTTTTTTTTTTTTTAATATTTTTATTCTCTTGACATTTTCAAAATGAATTAAAGGAAGCCAAATCTATTAATCCGCAAATTATTATTACTATCAGTCGATTTACCACCATAATAATTTATAATGCATAATATAATAAATATATACATAGAAAGATGTATTTTATTTCTATCGTCAATGGCGGGGGCACACAGGGTTTATGTGTCTTTATGTGAATTTTATTCTATTTCACAAAGTTTGATCAACATAATTCGTCCGTAAATCAACGATCATTATTTCAATGTAACCTATATCCCACATGGACATTGCGAAAACCCGATGTATGAAATTAGAAATCTACATTGATTTTACCATTACACGAGTTCGGAGTTTGTCTGACAACAGCAGACTGCTTCGATACAATATTTAAGAAATACAAACAAAATCGCAGAATAAGGTTGGGATTAATTATTTTTTTAAATGAATTTCTCAATTACTTACAACTGGTGTTTAAACAAATACTGTCTATACAATAACTGTCTAAACCCTGCAATTGTAATAGGATGAAAATTAAATTTATAAATTATAATACAACGTTTACAGAGACTAGACGTTCGATTCAATAGGAATGAATTACGCCAGTAACTTTTTTTACAAAAAGTTTCGGTAATTCAATATCAATTTTAAATGTTGAATTGTTATTTTTTACAAGCTTGAACGTTTCGAATTGGTTGAAAATATATTTCTCCACCGATTTCGGTTTTAATGAAAATTTAGGAAAAGCTATTCAATAAAATTAGAATTGGAAAGATTTGGAAATAGCATTAAATAATACAATTATATTAATCGACGTTTTCATCATTTCAGTTTATTCAACCAATAAAAAGCAATATTTATAATCCGTAATACTTACTGATAACGTTATGTATATATATTTTTAATAACATAATAGTATAAATTATATTTTATTTGAACACTTCAGCGAGTCTGCAATTGACTATATTATTACTCGACCATATAAATTTAGTTCAGAAATGAAGTTCTCATTCGCTCTCTCGAGACCAACGAAATAAGTTTAATAGCGTACCACGTCTGGTGCAGACACTTTCATTAATTAAAAAAATACATGTTCACTTGTTTGATAAAAATTAAAAATTTCATCTTAAAGCTTCCAAAAATCGTGAAATAGGATGTAAATTATAGTTATTTATGATTTCAGAACTAAAAACAAACATTCACAAAACTGTTCAAGACCAATAAATATTTAAGAGACAATACAAAACTCTTCATTTTCAAATTAATACATATAATTAGTTATTGTTACATTTAATTACAATCAAACGATTTATTATAAATATTGTTTTAGTTAGGTTAACTTATGAGAATTATAAATTATTACAATTATTTTAGTTATAAAATGTTTTTTTTTTCAAAAACAACTACTCGACCAACTCAAATTGATAGCAATATTATTCAAGTCATGTGCTTATAAATATTTTCTCTTAATAAACAGCATTGATGATAATAGTTAAACGCATTTATAATATCAATAATGACAGTGACATGAATATTATTTTAAGCCACAATATTTACACGAAAATGAAAAAACACAGAAAAAATGAACACATAATAGTTTATAGTAGAACTACCAACTACCCCTGTGATTTTTTTTCCGTTTTCTTGTTAGCTAGTTTCAATATTACATGTAGTTTTTTTTTATTATTGCAACGTATGACATATTTATATGCTCGTTGTGTTTTGGACTCCTGAAGATACATCCGAATTCAATTGAACGCGTACCTATATTGTTATGGCTAGTTTTATAAAATATTATTTTTACGTTTTTAGATAATATAGTCACTGCAGCATTCGGGACACCTTATTTGAATATATTACATGATATTACACTTTGTCCGCAGTAATGGCTTCACAAATATATATATATGTATTGTGTATACAAAATAAAAAAAGTAAAACAGTTTACAGACTACGAGTTATCAACCGCACAACATATGCACGACACCCCTCTACCGACTTCATTTGTATATGTACACACACACGAACACACACAGAATACACATATGTATAATATTTATATGTATTTTTGCTTCCGGGTAGTGGATATAAGACGAATAAAAAGCTCGAGGGGGTGAGTAAAGTACGGAGAAGCCCCAAAAGGCTTGTAAAAACGATGTGGGAGTAATCCAGCGGAATAAAGGTCGTCTTACTGGGATTTCCGACACAAAGACACCCCGAAAATATCACTCGTAGTCTAAACTTCACCCCGCCCCCCTCACCCTATTAAATAGCTTTTCCACCACAGCCGAGGAGAGAATCACTCGTTCGTGATAAATATTTATGTCCTAAGCGAATAAAATATATAATATATACATTATGTGTAATATTATGTACGCGCATTAATGACTTTTTGATTGCCATATGAATACGTCGGACTTAAATCATAAGACCTGCACGTTAATCTACAATTTTTTACGACTGGTTTTAATGATTCAACAAAACTCAACTTGTGGCGCTTGAGTGAATACGGGAATATTTTAATAGTGACGACGAAAAAACATTTTCAAACGCAGAACTACATACAGCAATCTGGGTGTAAAAATAGTTTGTTTATCGATGCGTATTTATATACACGGAGATTGCGAATTTAAGATGAGGCGGAGGTCATAAAATAATAATAATATACTCCAGTTCAAAAGTGTACTACTATACATAGTTTACCTAAAATAAATCTCGATTCATCTCAAAGTTTTATATTATGTTATTATAGTCTAACGAAAATTGGGTTAAGATGATTTCGTGTATTTGTTTTTATTATACGTTTGATAGTTTAGGTCGTTTGTTGGGTATCAAAAACAGATATTTTTTTTTTTGAGATTCGTGTGCACTGCACTTTATGCTATTATAATGACAAATGACAATGGCAATAATATCATAATTTTAATATCTAATTTTAAATTTTTTTTTTTAATTAACAGAAATCTGATAACATGATATTAATAAAGCGTAATATTGTTTAGAAGAAAAAAAGCATCCATTGAATAGAAAAATTAAATCGATTTTTTTACGTTATAAAGATAAATTGGTACTTTGGCAGTATAGAAGAATCTTGATAACATGCATGTGCAATGACTGAACAGCGACTGATAAAGACTTAAAGAAACCATTAATACTTATGGGTGGTTGTCAGCGAACACTTTTTCCATTGTTATTTCATATGACAAAAAACAATATATTTATATACCCATAGAAATAGATAGCCAAAATAAATCTGTATACTTATATTACTTACGATACATTGCCAATTTCAAATAAAAATAATAGTTTAGATAACTATATATATTTGTAATAAAAGTAAAGTCGTAAAGCATTGTGTGCCTTATGATCGATAAAAGGAAATTTTACTCTCCTATATTATGAATTTATGATGTATTATTGCAATAACTTAGGGATAATTGAACCTGCTACTAAACAAAGTAGAATTTTCATATTATAACACAGAAATTAATAATAACAATAACTACATTTTTNNATTTTTTACATGTATCACCTGTTTTTTTACATAGTTCGACCGTTGTGCATATTATTTTGTTTAATTAGTATAGTATTAAAATTTGATGATTTGTAAATAATATATACTACAGTGAAACCTTTAAGTACTGGACATTCTGGATAGGTCACCGAAATTTTGTCTGTTATTCAAAGGTGTTCGTTAGGGTAGGTTATTCATCGTAGAAAATAGTATCTATTACTTCTGTGCTTGACAGAATTTTCAACATTTTTTTTGTTTATCGTTACCTTTTGAACAGTAAAAATGCTTAGATTTTAATTTTTTTGTAATTAGGCTATATTAAGTATGTAAATATTTTTTTGCAAAAACTCAATCACTTTTAAAAACTAAAATTATTATTTAAATGCTCTGGTATTTAAAATTATTCTTTAAAAAAGACATATTTTTTTACTTATATCATAATATTAAAATTTATTATTTTCTAACACCCATATAAATTCCAAAATCAAATTTTAAATATAACCTAGTAATATTGTTAGAAAAATTTTATTATGAGTTGCTTTTTGAATGCGATGATTTATTATTACTTTTAAATTAAAATTGGAAGGTAACACGTCTGTCCTCGAGTGGTCTACTTTAAGCAGTGTGACCTATTAAACGTACGATTGATGTCCGGTTTTTTAAAAATATATATATCTAACTTTATACATTTACTTCTATCACTATAAAGTTGCCCATTGTTGTATATTCAATAAGTTATAACATCAAATATTTAAATTGTTAATTCTATTTTTGAACAAAATATTGATTAATGTTGATAACTCGAAAATAATTTCATTATATTTTTTACTTCATTTTAGGTAAAATAGTCCCCCATCAACGTCTTATATTATACATTTTAGATATAAAACATGTATTTTAAATATTTATGTGTTCATTGAATATAAATTGTGTTCGGTATATAAAATTGTAGTTGTATCTATACTACCTACTTTCATTTATAACTTTGTTATTTTCAAATTTAATTAAAATATATTTGTTTTAAAATAGTTATAATGATAAGGCTACTTTTACAGTACAAGGACAATATGTACCGAAAAAAGTTGTAGAATATAAAGTAATATTTTTATTATCTAACCTTTTTGGCCTTTTTAGTTAATATAAATTTAAAATACGAAGTTAAAAAATTATTTTTGAATATAATATTCATGATTTTAAATATGATGCTGTATTAAATTAAGTAAAGCATTCTAATAATCTTAAATCCATTAGTAAATGAAATTTAATACTAATCTACAAATATTATTTTAAAATAAAACCTGTAAAGGCAAGTATTGAATTACTGTACCAATATTTGATTTTACTAAATAATAATAATATATATAGTATATACGACAAGTTTTCTATATTTGTTTACAATTATTAAATTTCAAAAAATAGAATATTTATATGTTAAGTTTTTTACGTTTCATAATTATATTTTACGTTACAATATTAGATACCTATAATTATAGTAATCTTAAGTTAAATTAACTTTAAAGGTTTATATACAAAAAAAATATTTCACAATTACCAAAATATAATGTCTTTTGTTGGAAATTACCAAATTTAAAACTATATATTGTATATACATTAATACCTACCAGCCAAATTATAAAAATATACCTGAGTATTATGAATATTATGAGGTTTTACAATTATAATTTTAATACATATATTATTGTTTTATACATTATACAGGATCGATGACATATGTATTTATTATAAATTAATATAGAAAGACGTATTTTAATATATTAATACATTATGCATTACAATTGTAATTCTATTTTTAAGTTAATCATTTTCAAAGTTTTGAAATTTGACTTTATTTTATCAAAAATTTGTTTGATAAAATAACATAGGGACAAATCAATAAATGATTTAATTTTTGACGTATATTATGCCATATACATTATACTTAATACGTGAGACGACTGAGATGTATATATAGTAGTATCTTTGCATATAAATACTATTATACTACATATTAATATTTACTATATTATGTGATATGCTATGTACAATATTTAACATTTTTTCCAACGTTTTTCGTAAAACTCAATAACAGAATAATCTAAAAATTAAAATAAACAAAAAAATTTAATGAAATGTAATAAAAATATATTCACAAGATGATAATTTATGACAAAAATGATTAAACTTAATTCACCCATTGGTATTGTAATGTTTATTTGTTAATTTAAAAAAAAAGTCCAAAAATTCATTCCATAATAGATATCAACTTAAAATAATATTTATGGCATTGATGTATTACACTCTGGTTGGATATTGTATTAATGAGTTATGAGTTTATGACAGATCGTTTTTAAAATTATGATATTTTATATTTATGTAGGGGATCAATTTTTTTAATATAAAAATAAATGTTTTTGAAATAAGAAGTAATTGGTGAATAAATAACTAATTATAGAAATTATAAAAGGTTCTAATTAGGAATAAAATATTTGAACTTAATAAATTAAATTCAACTTTTATCTAATTTAATTATGTACAATGAATAACCAATAGATATTAAAATATCTCATATACGAATTATATATATACAACAACGTTATTTGAAGAAACTTTAAAATACAGATTTCAAATTCACTGGATATTAAAATATTTATTATTTAATATTGAATAAAACAATATTCATGTATTATCTATGATGTATGGCCGTAATGATGAACGTTTATAAGCCATTTGTAATAATATGGTCTTCAATACAAATTTAACAGAATTCAGCCTGTCAGTTCATACAATTTTGCGAGTATGCATAATTTTATTATTGTGATAGTAAATTTTATTATTTAAATACTAATGAATGATCTTAATGATAAATAACTTAAATAAGTTTTTCGACTTTCAATAAAACTTTTTCTATAGAACTTCTTACTGTGATATTAAAAAAATATGTTCATTTTATGCATACCAAAACTATAAAAATAATTGAAGAACATACAACAAAAATACCAACGAACAATTTTCAGTATAAGTACCTGGTAAACCGTAGAATGCAGATACTCGTACTTATTAATATAAGAACAAACTTAGTAGGTATTCTGTAAAATCGTTATAATAGTTAATTAAAATAATATATATATATTGTGCAGTTAAATAATGGTATTTGTTCATTTAAAAAACAAATGATATTATATTTTATAAGAACTGGATTTCTTAGATTTCAATGAGAAAAATGAATGAATACAAAATATATACATCCATAATTTGTATGAATAAAAATTTGATCTTATACACAGTGTCAAAAACAAAGAAAACACAAAACATTTCAAAAGAAAATTAATTTTTTGTTCTTCAAGGAATTCCATTGTTTTATTTTATTATCATTATTTCCTATAGAACTAATGCACTTTCGATATCTATTTACAACGTAAACAATAAGATCCAGCATTTACAATATTTGCATGCAAAAAATGTGTAGTGTGAATAAAGCTGAACAAATTGGTATTTCAAACAGTATTATTTATATTATATTCCGTAATCTTTACGTATAGTTTTATTTTTATTTTTTTAATAGATGCTTACGTACCAAAGTTGCAGTTATTATAGTTGTTACAAATAAAACTGTTTAAAAGTTTAAATTACCCTGGTTAGAAAAAATAGCCGTGTATAGAAAAAACTTTTTCAATCGTTAAAAATATTGTCTACAACATAAGTTCTAATAATTTTTTCGGTGTTGGTGTTTTTCTTTTATTCTTAAATCTTTTTTAAGATAGAACAAATAATACAGCACATATACATAACCACAAACACGCACACACACACACATTTATATATATATATACATAAAGGCTATGCCATTCATATTCAGTTTAGCCTTTGAAAAGAATGAATAATTATATAAACATTCCCTTAACAGTACGAAGCAACAACCCCTGGATAATGGCTTGTAAAATGTTAATTACTCGGTACACCCGATTACGTTACGTTATTGTTAACTTTCATAATGTTATGCACTCAGACGCTTTTAAAATGTATTCGAATGACTTTGAAGGCAATTTTTTTTCAAAATCACTACTACATAGTTACAGCGGTGTGCCATTATAATAACGCGATTAACATAAACGTGGGCGGAATACAACTTTACGTCTAAGGATATATAATCTGACAAAAATATGTTTATTTTTCATTGGTGACTGACTACATAATATGCACATATAATACAATATATAAAACACAATAATAGATTTTATAATATCCGTTTAAAGCATGGTTACTGACTGACGTATTAAAATTTGTAAACAAACACCATTTCCATTAAATCAACTATGTTAAATAATTGTTTATAATATATTGATATAAATGTTTTTTTTTTTATTTGAATTATATTAAGCCGATATACAATTGCACACGGAGTGATCAATTTAATGTAAGATATTCATTAAACACATTTTAAAAATATTCCTTCGACATTATAGTCGTTAAGAAACAACATTTTTACCATTTTTAAGTGTTGAGCTCGTTTAAATGTCAACACATATTTTTAATTTCATATTCCAAAGCAGAATATTATTCCAAGTATTTAATTCTATAAAAATCAAATTTCACACAAGTATTTTATTAGTTATAACAATTTAAAGTATAGATGAGCGGAGCGGTGGGACAAAATTTCATGGAATACCTCTTACCACTCCACTAAGGTCATAGCTCACCTATATAAGGCTATACTTTAAATACTTATAGATACCTAGATTATAACTCAAAAACTCATCCAAAATTTGATTTTTAAACTTCGCAGTACTACAAAAAAATTGTGAACTAAAAATATGTGTTGTCATAAAAAATTTAAAAAATTATAAAAATTAAAAATAGTACAATTTTTTTTATATATAGAAAAATGTGGTTTTTAACGATTTTAAACTACGTTAAGTAAATATTTTTAAACAGTTAATAGTTTTTGAAATAACGAATGTCGTACGAATCTCCTGATATAACAATATATTAATATAGGTACCAATGCATATTATATTTGAATCTCAATGTTTTTAGAATCAATATAGCCGGGTCGTTGTGTTTGTTTAGGATACTGCAGTGGATTAGTTCTGCTCGGCTTTGCAGGGTAAGACTAATTTATTTGAATGTTAAAATATATATCCTTATCTACATAATTAAAACGGTCTATGTGACTGAGACGGCAGGAATAAAATACAAACGGCTTACTCACTTCTTGTGTCTTGATACGTGTCGGCGACAAGTTTAACGAATGGATTGGCCGTGTACCCGTGCAAATAATGTGTGTTCCACGTCTTTTTGGCTGTGATCTCTATACCAGATTTGGAAAACACTTCTGATATGGTAGACGCAATCTTGCCGAAATGAGTGTCGTCTGCGTTCGAATAAAAAAACGTCACCTGTTCAAATACATCATTCAATATGTTAAACGGTTGTAATAGAATTATATACATACGATAGATTAATATATTATAATATAATTCATATAGCGGCACGGCATTATGATGATTCAAGACATACATTAAAAACAAACAAACAAATAATATTATTATGTGACGATATATTGTCGGAGGATAAATTTTGAAATTACATAAACCCACCACTTACGCAAGAAATATTATGAAACAAACGAAAAGAATAATATCATTGATTAATTTGCTTGAACAATATTTTAACGCAATATAATATTAAAGTATACGAAGTATAAGCATTCAATGTCTTCCACATTTAGCGCGAGAAACAAAAAAAAAATTCTCATAATTAATGGATGAATAAATAATTCAATAATTATATTGCCTAACTATAGATAGTTATTTACCCACGAATTAATTTTTTAAGCGGCAATTAGATAAGCTAAAACTTAAACTAGAGCAACTGGCATTCGGTAGTTTTAAAAACTAAAAACTATGATATATTTTTAATAACGGCAGGAATTAATATTTAAAATTTTTATAAAATGTATAAATCATAAGTATCTATTTGAAGTTGTTATTATTATATTATAGAGTTTGAATGACGAACGGTTTAGAGAATCAAACAGGTTCAAAAATTGAAATACGAGTCTGTCATTAGAATGGCTAACCTGTTTTCGTAATTGAAAAACTTGTAATATTATAATGATTAACAAAAAAATCACTTGTTTCGATTCACTGATTAAAACTATCAAATGTTACATAAGCATTTTTTGCATACTTTGAGTAAGTATTTTATAATAAATAATTTTGATGAAAAATTCTGATGTTCTCTTGTAGCCCTATCGGTTAAATAAATATTTAAAACATATTATAAATAACTAAAAAGTACCTGCAACATGATAATATATTATGAGTTATGACAACGTATGAATTATTTTAATCATAACATGGAAGTTGTGGAATTTTCCTGTTATTTTAAATATACAATTGAAAAACTGTAAAAAATAATTAAAACAGTGACATTCGCAATAAACCTATTTCTATGAAAATCTTTACCATTTGTGAGTGAACCCAGTTTCTGTCAGAATGGCTCGTATTTTAAATAGGATGATTTATCATTGGCCATTGCATTCAAATTTAAAATAATAATAGAATACTGGCTATTTTATTTTTATATTTTTGTTAAAATATGTTGGCATTATGCTAAGAATGGTTTTCGCGATGTATATGTAAATAATATGTTACCATAAATTTAGTTCATCTCTAATTTATATTCATTTTTGGTTTATTTATCACGAAGGACCCTTTTATTTTAATGTATTCTGTTGAACTACAAAAACAAAATATTATATTATTATAGTTCATATTAAATTTACATTTTTTGTTGATTTTTCGATCATAAATCTATTTATTACATGTGAAAATTACTCATTTAATCATC
>PVMI01064243.1:0-16623 GCA_008528875.1 Aulacorthum solani | reverse complement strand
AAAAATTTAGGTTGATTAATAAGTAAATTATTTATAAATGTTTATAACAAAAAATATTACATGGTAATTGATTTTAAAATATTATATGTTGTCATTATAACATATTGATTGGTGTTTGAAAACAATTAATTTGCTCTTATTTTAGAGGGGATTGAAACAAACAACGGCAGCTGCCACCATGTGGTTGTAATTTATTTTGTTTTGGCAGTAATTATAAAGAATATTCATACCCGATAATATTATTTTAATATAATTATAAATACAATTAGCAGTAATGTTTACTCGACGCCGGTCTCCAAACAACTGAGGTCTGAGTGTCAGTATTCAATAAACATCAATTAGCTACTGTATCCCCATACTTTACATAATTTTATTATAATACATATTTTATTTCTGTTAATTAAATATTTCAAAAATAGTTTTAAAATTAGATTATGAATGCATATTTACGGTCTAAAAAACATCAGATTATAATATGGTACATATTATGTATTTCAAATTTTAATGACTATCAGCGTGACTATATTTTCGATATTATATTTAATTTTGTTTTTAAAACATTGTTTTAGAAAAATATATTCTGTGTTTAAAATTTACAACCGTATGGTACAATAAAAAACTAGATCTAGTACATTTTTTTTTTGTATTGATACTAAAATCCACCGAAAATACCATAGTCTATAAGTACTATTATTAATATAAACCATACGAATTTCATAAATAATCGTTGGTCTACAATTTTGGAGATAAATATTTAACAGCTACAATATTTTGCAACTATTAAAAGTATTAAGATATGTAACTATTATAATACATCAAAAACGTTCACTGAAAATTATTTCTGGGACAATTGTTATTGTTATGCATATTAGTATTTATAGTAATATTTGTGCGGAGATGCAGACAATTTCTTCAGAGAGAGGTCAGTTGATAAGTATACTGCTTATAGAAGTAATACATTTATTATTGTGATCCACCCATCCAACCCAATATTGTAGTTGTCTTATAAATTAATAAATACTATCACTAATATCGATGTTATTAGATAATGATAAAAAAAATTCTAAAGAAAAAATCCATTAGGTACTTAAATACATTTTAAAAATTATTCTCAGTGTATTTTGTTAGTGGGTTAGGATTTATCACCCTTAAAACCTCTTTTAGTGTGTGTCACTGAACTTATATGTTCAGTTTGATTATGCTATATTGAATGAATATATTTTGTCACTAAAATAAAACCGATGATGACTATTTTTGTTTTAACAACTTTATCAATCAATATGACCGTTTTAAATTGTCTAGGAGGTAGGTACTCTAAAGGCTAAAGTATTGAGTGATTAATCTTCTTTTTCTTTCTTTCTGACAAGGGTCGGTTAAGACTTAATAGTGTATGGATATTAACTGTAGGTTCACGGTATTTTCGTTTAACTAGAAGCACCAAAAAATTTTTTTAAAGCAACTATGTTTGAGTTTTCGCAATTTAGGAACTAAATACTTAAGCCAGTTTAACATTTTTACCTCGGTTTTTCATGTAAAATATATATTAAGTACTTCGTATTTAGGATAAAATAATGTATTGAACTATGTAAAAGTTTATGTAAAATATAATTTTTTAAATAGTTTGGAGAAAATTACAACAAATAAAATAAATAACTATGGTAAAAATACTCCAAAATCGTTGAGTAGTATATAAATACTAAATATAAGATATAATTTTTATAAGAGTATTCATTTTTTATTTAAGAATATTATAGGAATTTGTATGGTAAGATACTTAAGTGAGAAAAGTTTTTAGTAAAATATCTAATTTTATGAGTTAGATACAAACTATAAGTACATTATTATGGTTTGATCACAATTTTTCATTTTTAAATATTTAAAGTTCAACTTTTATTTCAGTGCAAAATAATATAGTTAACTTTATTAAATACAATGATCAGAAGAAAAAAATTTCAATTTTGTACATAAAATATTATATAATAATATTTTCATAACTAGTACCTATAAATATGGTTCTCGGGACTTATAATGTATAAAATTGTTTGGATAGATTTTAAATGCTACAAATGGTTATTGTTGTGTACGACTTTTGACATAATAAACACTAAAAATAGGTTTGTTATGAAAAACCTTTGACATGAATATTTTTATACCTTGTGATATTATTTCACCTTTAATATTTTTAATGACTACTAAATAGGTCTTTGGAGAGATTTGAAATTACTTTTTGCAAGACGCTAACGGCAGTAATGTAATATAAAACTTATATTTTTTTAATACATTTTGGTATTTTCAATTCAGATTTGCATCTTGTCGGGTTTATGGTATTTTTTTACAATTCAAATTAATATTCTCTGTAAAAAAAGAATTTTTAAATATGTTTTTTCGCTCTCATAAACTCATATTTACACTGTTTTTGTAGAACGCTTCACTATTGTAATTTGAAGGACTTCCAAGAGCATTATGTTGGTTATCTTAATTGTTCTACTTACCTGTATAATATTTTACTATGGATGTAATACAATATTTTTGAAATAGCTATAGTCACGATACCATTATAATAATAAAAAAAACATTTTTTCCTGTACCTAACTAATATCATTATATTATAAGAAAATAATATTAAAAAAAATAAAATGATTACAATGACTGCGGTCATGTTAGTACATCATAATAATATTTTAATATTACAATGTTAGGTACACTTTAGTTTGATATGTAAAGGTCTTGAATCGATTTTATTAAATTTCTATGATATTAGATAAAATTAAAGGGAAATTTCGAGGTTTAAGAACAAATACTTTTATCTTCTATTGGAATTTCTATGTACAAAAGTATTAGCATAACATTATCAACTAACAAACAACTTGTATAAAATGTATTGTATCGTAATGATAATTCCATAGATACCACGTTTATTGCTACTTCCTTTCAGATAACATTGGTCCATACACAGTAATTAAAATTAAAATATAACATAATATTAATAACTATTGGTTTAGAATGAACAAAATTAACATAGTCATAGAATTTTTTTAAAATCACGTAATGTTTGATAGTTTGAATTTGTCGATCAGCAGACTTGAAATCGAAAAATACATTAATTTTTGAAAAAATTATTTTAAAAAATCAGAGAAAAGTAGGTAACCGCTCTAATTTACAGTAGGATTCGAGTACACCTCGTCATTGATTAGGTCACAGCAATGGATGTGTTTGATTTGAATTCAATAAAGAAATCATTGTATTAGAATAACGATGCTAACTTATTGGCACGTGGAGACGGTCGTTAGCATATTATCATATAATAGCTAAATATTACTTATATTTACACACTATATTGCTGTTAATTATTATAATAATGTATATTTTTACCATTATAATAATATGGTAAGGTACTATTAATATAGTTGATTTTTTAATTTAGTTAAAATTGTTTGGTATTTAGGTACAATTTAAATAAATTGTATGGTATGATATCTAGATATTTTTTGATTATTTTTGAGTAAAGTCGACTTGGCAAAATCTTGTGAACATATTTATCTATGTTTAACTCGATAAAGCTTTATGTTTTTGTTTAGTTTTCAAGTTTTCACCAGAGTAAGCCAAAATTCATCGTTGACACACTCACTTGGAATGATGATGTGGTGGCGGACACGACTTCGTAAAACGGTTCCCAAGGATGTTGTTTGGGTGGCCGGAACGGCGTGAGCAGGTAGTGGAGCCCGAGAAGCGGCAGCAACAGAAGCGTGGCCCTGAATGCCTGCAACAGCGTTCGTGATGGCGTGCTGTTAGACAGATGAGACGGGCCGGCCTGGAGCTTTACCCACAGGACTCGGACGATGTTGCAAAGGAACACCAGGTTAAGAGCCATCGACATGCACACGGGCACCACTAGCACCTCCGTGAATGGTGACTCGTTGATCCAGCACCTGCAAGTAAAGAAGGTAATGAGATAAGCTAGAGACTAAAAATGCTCTAAAATACCTTAAAATATGTACTAGTTTATTCCTTAAAAAATATATTAAATATGCTCAAAAACATGAAAATCAATAAATTATTAGATTATTAAAATATAATAATTTGTATAATTTATTATATTATTATATTCAAAAATATATTCAGTGTTTGTATATTTTTACAACTTAAGCTATATCTATCATAAAATAAACACTAAGTTTAATAAATTTGTATTCTGTAATTATATTGAAAAAAATAATAAAAACTATATGGGTTTTTTCACTATAAACATTGTTGTACGTTTTTAGAGACAACTCCATATGGTTTTATATTTCGTAATAAACGTGTTATATTGTAAATACATATTCAAATTACAAATTTAAGTAGTTAGGTAATATGAATAACAATTCAATTGAAAAGTGATGTCGTAGTTATTTTAATATTATAGAAAATAACCAAATAAAATATTGAATTTTACACAATATATATTATAGTTATTTCTATCAATTAACAATATTGCGAAAGATAAATTTGTTGATTTCATAATGTTAAACCATAATGTTATTTAAACTCAATCAAATTTTTTTTGGAAGAACTTTAAAATAAAAAATAAAATAGAAAGAAAAGTATGTAATTACAATAAAATATGAACTTATAAATAAAAAGAGAAAAATTATGAATGCAAAATATTTTAAATTCCTATTTTACTAAATATGCTTGGTATTAAGAATATTAAACACATTTTTACACATTTACAAAATTGGTAACTATCCTCCTTTCAAAAATGCCACAATTACACCAAGATGATCCACAATCGAGATTTTCGAGTAACAGATTTCTGAGGTACCTATCTATTATGGTGTATCTTTACCAGCTGTTAAATAATTCAAATAAGTTTGTGATATTAAAATTTCAAAGATTATGAGTTTTCATCAGGTGTTGTTATTTTTTCAATTTAATATATTTAATGAACTGTTAATATGAATATTAAAACTTTTTTTAAATTATAAATTAATATTTTCAAACAAATTTAGTTTTTTAATTAATTATCATATAAACGTGATGCAGTGCATGCAATAATAATTGATTATTATTCAACTGGAAAAATAAAACAATAACTGTTTTACAGACTTTAATGAACAAAGAGATCAGTTTTGTATTGAAATGATTATTTTTTAATTTAACAAAGCAATAAAATATATATTGGCTTTAAATTATGAGACATCTTAAATTATGCATTTTTATTTTGATTATTGTTACCTCTTAACACGAACACTTTTTCTGAAAACATTTTTATACTCAAAATGGGGGTATATTAATAAACAAATATTGATACAAAAATGGCTGCACATGAGAATGGGACAAAATATGAAAAGGAAAACATAATGAAAACTTAGCGAAATAAAAAGAACGACTTATAAGTGAACACCAGTTCACAAACAGTACAAATAGAAAAAAATAATTTGTAAAACAGACAAAGAATAGGCCATACAAAGCTAACCCATGGTTTCTTAATGGTCAAGAGATCCTTTCAATATGCATCACATGTGGAACTCAAATCACCATGAAACACATTTTAACAAATTTCCGCAGATATATGAAAAAGAAAGAAAAGAAAAAATAATTTACCAGAGCATACATACGAAATTATTGTATCCCAAATAGAAGATACCAACATATTGTTGTAATTAATAACAATTTTTTTATAACTTTATATAGAATTGTATATAAACTAATAAAGCAATACATTTAAAGAAATAGAAATAATCGTAACTAAAAAATAAAATACTCTAATAACCTTTGTTGTTGAAGCGAATTGTTTAGTGATAAAAAAAAAAATAGTAATAATAAATATTGGAATATTGTGTACGAAGATGATAATGAATATCAGCTCTCAATAATTAAAAATGTACAGCAAAAGTTTTGACATACAATTCTCTGCATTTTGGAAATGGAATTTTGTATTCCGTAAGCGTTGTTCTAGACTATATAGTATATATAAAATAAACAAATACATTTTGTCTTAAAATGCTGACCCCATTTATGAATGAGCAACATTATCCAAATAGGTATATAACCATATTATATGATTGTATGAAAAAAATGACATCAAAAAATATTGTATTATATACTCTGTATAAAGTCAACATGGGATATAAGGATCGCAAGTAAATATAGAAACAAAATTTGCGACGCCTGGTCGGACATAACGAGCATAATACGTATTACAAAATACACCTTTTCTGTTATTTTATATGTATACAATATACATGTATTATTATTATATAATATGTATATTACATATGTTGTATAAAACCAATAATTCAGGGGAGGCGAATTAGAGTTGTTATCAACATCGTTTTACCAATAATATTGTAATCACCAGGATACACATAAACGCGGTCGTCTCTCTCTCTCTCTCTCGTTCTACATACATGACATATAAATTATACATAGGTTTATTGTTATTGTGTTTGCAGGTACCTATCATAAAATCCGGATACTAATACCAAAATAACATCATTAAAAAAAACGGGAAAAACCGCAGTAAATATCTTACGTTTGGCTACAAATTTGCAATTCGGAAATAATTAATTGCATCCATAAACAAATAGAAAGTAATAAAATATACGTATTGTGATAATTGATTGAAAAAATATGGATCAATATTGTTAAATACGGCAGGGTAAAGTGTAAAAAAAAATTAAAATTAAAAATACTATTTTCATATTACATATCTGCGCTTATATCCACGCGCAACTGACTTTTATAAATATAACAAAAAAAAAAAATCTTTTGATTTTAACAGTATATTATAAAAATATTTAATACAGTTAAAATTTTCTATAAATATTAATCAAAATAATGTCTATACAATATAGACATATGGGTAATTATCACATTAATTAAACAAAAACCATTGGTTTCCTAATAAAATATATTATGGGATAATAAACAATTCCAAATTATAGTCGTAAGTAAAAGGGCATTTAAAAATGTCCTCAAATTAATTCCAGAAATTAAATCTTATTGGATTTAAACCATTTCGTTTAATCACCCTTTGGACAATAACAAATCGGAATAATAAAGTTTAAACACTGTATACTTGAAATTAAAATACTGTGAAAATTAACTATAAGTATACGAATTCTAGACATAAAAAAAATCATAAAATCAAATTAATATATTCACAAACTATAAGGACGGTTTGAATATTTAAAAGTTATTGCTAAAAAACTTCTCGGCAGCGATCAGCGTTAAAAAAACCACATAAAACGTTTTTATTTTCACTAGATTTATGAAAAAAATAACTGGTAGACCATCAATTTATTAAATCCCATTACTTACAGAGACACAATTTTAAAATGTGGAAAAAAATATCATGTTATACTTACCGTAAGGATAAAAAAATTTATACTTAAATTTAAGTTTACAATAAATATAAAACTAACTTTTAGATAATCTAAAGTTTTTGCTGAAATGCGCCAATATAAAAATACAAAATAAATAATGCAATAAAATCAAATTGGTTCACGAATAAATAATATCGTCTTTGTTGAGCAGATAGCATCGTTACAAACATTCATCGCATACAATATAACTTCATTTTAATGATACGCATGAGTTTATTTGTCTATTAAGTCAGACGTAAATTCTAGCCATAAATGGTTTTTGAGTGACAGCCCCTGCTAATGCAGTAGCCAGTAACGTTTGGATAGTAGATAAACTATTAAATTATCATATAAAACTATTATTTAACGACGTATAAGTTATTATAAACTTGCCACCAACGATGAATCATTAAATTCAAAAAATTATTATGCTTTAAAATAAGACAATTAAAGTTTTGATGGTTTTTCTAATTTAATAATTGATTAATAAAAAGTGAACTGCTACTAAGTTCTGAAATGATAAAATAATAATTATAATCTTTTACTAACTATATACATGTATCATGTATTATTATAACGTTAACTGTTTAAAATAACCACTGATTTCTATAAGGTACCTAATCTGTGTCCCATTTAAAAAGTGCAATACTTTTAAGCTTTCAGCTTTCGGAAGCCTAAGAACATTTTATAAATCGAATAAATTATAATTTATGTTCACAAAATTAAATACCACATATACCTAAGTTTAAAACACAATTTTCAAAACAAAAAAAATGTACAACCTTCTTCAGATAATTTTTTTATTCATTTAATAGTTCAAGAAAGTTTAGTTTAAATTGCTGTGATCTTTGCAACTTGGAAACAACTTATTATTTAAAAAAATACTTTATTTATTTATTATATTATATTTGTGTTTGGAAAATATACAAGTGGTTGGTCAATTATTCTATCGAGAATGTAAACTATGTTATTATTATTTAAGATAAATATCATATCATTTACAAATATGGCATGAAAGTACATAACTGTAATTATTACCATTAAAACTACATAATTATGTTTTATATCAAATTAATTATTCTAAATCCTTTAACTGATTCATCAATATTGGGTTAAATTGTTATTTTTATTTTACTACCTAACATAATATACATTAATCAATGTAATATAATATAGGTAGTATTAATTAATTTGGATCATAATTCAGTTGCAGGACGGTCATAAATGTATAGTTGAAACAGCTGAATAAATTTCTAAATTTATGAAAACTTTGTGATTTTTTTTAGTTTACCATTTAATAGATTTACTTATTTAACCATTAAGGTGGAGTGTACCGTTTTTTTTTTTTTTTTAGTGTATAGCGTTCAAACCTTTTCTAGTTTTTATTTTATATTATGTAGTTTAATCACAAAAATAAACAATTCCTTTAAATCATAATATTATAGTTTGTAAATAGTGATTGTATTTTTACAAAATGTAATTTAAATGGATTTATTACAATATGTGTAAGTATAAATAGTCATACTTTATTAAATAGCTAAGTTGTAACAAATACTTAATTAATTTACATAGTTTTAACAATATTACAGTCATATTTCAGAGTATAACAAATACATATTTTTTAAAGAATCAAATAGATGTTTATGATAAAGATGAATTTACGATCAAAAAGATAATTTCGCAACTTCTATATAAGTATTAATGAAAAATAGTGGCAATTCGCCGTATAGGCTTATCATGTGTTGTATTGTACAATAAATATACAATTAGTAGAATTTTTCTAAAAATATTGACGTATCAAAATCAACATTTGAACTAGTAGTTTTTAAGTAAGCACTTAACAAACTTTGTGTAAGCACTAAGATTCATGAATACTGGTTTGAAATATGGCATTTAGTTGGAATTTGTAATAATTTATTAATTTATCAACATTTATAACTTATAAAAAAGGTTCAAGTTTAATAAATAATATATCCAATATTATATCTATTATATATGTTTGTAAAAACATTTAAGGACTATATTTTCTTTAATACACACATTTTAACAACTTAAAAAATACTTGTTTGAATTTTGAATTAAGAAGCTACAATATTTTATTAAAAAAATTATCCACTAAATAATTCCCTTTATGATTTTTGAAAAATTCTTTGATTGCATTCTCTATTCCTGTAATTTTATTAATTACATTATAAAGGTAATAGAATATAGAAAATACCATTGGAATAAATTGTTGGCAAATGGCAACACGCAATAAATTAACCGTTAAAACGATTTAAGTTGATTTCTGGTGCACTTAAAATTGTTTTCATTTTATCGTTCACTGAATGTTCACCTTTACCATATATTTTATACTCTAAAAACGTAAGCTGTACCGATGAAACATAATTTTTCAAAGTTTATTTTATGTTACCCATTTAAATAAATACGGTTAAATTTGAATAACTCTCTATGAGTGTAATCAATTAGGTACCTGCACACAGTTATCTGTCAACATTCAATTGTCAATAAACATCGAATAAATTAATAATTGTTGTAAATATTTTCACAGCTGATTTTAGTTATGGAATTTGGTGTCAATATAGTTTTATATAAATAAAATATATTTCCAGGCACCTATATTGTAATAGTATAAACCTTAACAAAATTAACTTGATGACTATTTGAGAAACTGTTCCGATGTTTTCGGATTATTACTGATGATTGTGGCTATTAAACTCCAGCAATCAATTTATTTTGACTTGATTTTACATTAATAGAAAATACAATTTACATGTCTGTCTTTAATTAAAATTGTTTAAATATTTTTTATGAGTTATATTCAATACTGATGAAGTCATGACATATTACGATACAACGCAGTTACTAAGTGTGGACCTCTAAACGATTAATATAACTTCAAATAGTAATTTTTTTTACTAAAAAGCACAACGCTACCTATGCGATTTTAATTTTTACATTTATTATCTCTTGTTTATTTCTACACATCATTAAAACAACGTCCTTTCAATTGTCATACAATCATCTGAAAATTCTTAGCTGTACTGTGAACGCATAGGACAACTATTTTTCTTTAAGAAACAATACCGCCTTCTACCTTTTCTACTGTCTTTATGACTGTTTATCTTGTATTTTTTTTATGTTTTTTTTGTTTAATTTCAGTTTGGATATTCACTGTGGGACGTCTAATCTATTGAGTTGATCTGACTTCTTGTGTTATTAATACGACTATTACTATGTCGTACTAATAAAGTAATAACTTAATAAAATATATGAAAACCGCCAATCGCTAAATAAGGTTCTGGCTCTACTTATCCTCATTAACATATAAGTACCTTTATATTATAAACTATTTCAAATAATAAATTTCACTTCCAACTACTCAATAAATAATTTCATTTTAAATTTTTAAAACTATATTTTTAGTAAAAAAGATCTGTTTTAATTTATTTCATTTTATACCTACCAAATTTTAGAATAATTAAAAGTTTGCATTTACGAACACATTGATGCAAATCAAAAAGGCTTAAAAATAAAGTGTAAAAGAGTCTTTTGCTGTCTATAGTATCTAAATCTAGTTATGGTAAATGTATACGTTAATTTGCAGTTAGTATGAAGTCTTAACACATAATTTTCAAGAGTTGTTCGAAAATCGATAAGCCGTTCGCTCTGTTCGGCTAAAAAGAAATTTGTCATAATTCGATGTGTACAATTTGTGATTATATAAGTACCACGATAAAAAATAATAATATGAATTGAAAAATATTTCAATCGTTTAAGTATTTAAATATTGTATTTTTTACTCACTCGGACGTGTGATCGTTGATAGTTCGTAGTAGTGTGTACAGCGAAATGACGACCAATGGCGTTGACCAGGCCAACGTCCAAGACCATCGGACTAGAGTATCTTCGGACGTAAAGGCGAACACAAGAAGAGTGTGCAAATAAAAACCTTCAGCCAACATCCAAGCGTAGTTGGTTAGCAAAAAATAGTGTAGAATAACGTGTAGTATTTGACACCACCACTGAAGGAACATAAAATCAAAAACAATAAATTGTTAGTAAATATTAAAACTTATTTAATTTCTGTCAGAAAATTCTGATTAAAAACATTTTGAGATGGTAGTATTCTAAACGTATAAAACTTCACGAAAACGTATTATGCTTAAGTTAACAAAACGTTGTTTAAAAAAAATGTCAAAAGCATTGGATTAAAATGATTAAAATATGTTACGGTTATTCATTTGTTAGTCATCGATTATGTATTTGAACAGTTGTCTGACCACAGCGAGAATTTATTTTAAGTTGAAAATAAATGCTAATGACTAGATATAAGATTAGAAACTCATATCAGCGCTTTCATTTTATCTATAGATAGCAAGACAATGAAGCCATTTTAAAAAATAGATGAGAATTCACAACATGCACATCACCTCCCAAATACAACTGAAGTTGTACTCGTATTATAAATAAAAATGACGAGCCTGCTTATAATAATATAATATATAGTATTAATAATTAAAAATGATAACAACGAAATTGTATTTAATTGTTCATTAAAAGTTTTATCAAATATAATTTTAAAGTATTTTAGTTGTATAATTTTATTTCAAATCAAGTAAATGTGAAAAATTGTATAGAATGATTTATTTTTCCAAACACGTACTATAAAGTTCATAACAGAATTTAAAAACGACTCTCGATTGGACATTACGAACTAACTATTTGGAGTTCATTATTTACCTAACAAATTTTTACATGTAGTATTCAAATTGTAGTGTCATTTCTGAAACGAAAAAAGATTTTTCAAAATATATTTAACAACAAATTAAAAAAAAAGTAAAAACCAAATAAAATCTATTGTGAATTCATCAAACACGAGTAGCTTAATTTATACGACAAATGTCATCAAAACATTTAGTGAAAACTGAGTTGAGATGAGTTAGAGTTAGCTTAAATGAGGAATTATATTTATAAGGAAAATATTCAAAACCTCGTTTGTATTCCTAAGCTTAGTTAGAACTGAAAATATTTACTCTTAACTATACTTAAACAAATCTTCGAACTAATCGTATTTGGTCAAATATGAGCCGATTTAAACTAAAATGTATTATGTTCATATACATAGTATAATCAAAATTNNTTAACATAATATCATAATTAAAATTGTCAGTACCTATAAGGTTTGTTTTATTTTGAAAGTAAAATTAACGAAGAAAAATGAATAAATGATTTAAAACAATATAATTTCCTTAGCGCCTCAGTGCTTGAGTGCTAACATTGAGTTTAATAAATATAAATCCCATGTGTGCTAAAAAAAGTTTGACTTTTACGATTAGTTTTTTCCTCTTTTATAGTTTTACCTTACGATCGTATTGAGTAAATATTTTTCCACTGTGACCCTTCACGTTAAATATTTTACGAATATACGTTTTCTTTTTTAATAATGCTTAAGAGATCCTTGATTATTTATCATTTATTTTAAATGATTTTTTAAAGCTAGAAACTATGAAAAATATACCGATAAAACTGTGGGTTTTAGTCTGTTGCGTTAATAATCATTAATACAAATGCTACCGATTGCATCGTAGAAAAAGAAAAAAAAAGAAAAACATTCAATTAATTTTACCTGATTGAAAACACAAAAAAAAATAATGCATTAATCGCATACTAAGGTATAGGTTCAGTAAACAGATTGATGAACTATAGATTTTACTATTTATTTAAAAAAATATCAGATAAATAGCTAAATCATCTATAATAATATTTTGGTTCAAATAGTTTATTAGTCGGTGGTTAGATGGTAGTTGAATAAAACAAAAGAACAATGCGTTTATTGACTATAGTTCACTTGTCAAGACCTATTGAATGGGGTGTGACTGATAATCAGCTAATGGAATCCAATGTGGTTGAAAAATTATAAGGGAATAGACAGCAAGCCAATGTCTTCTCATTTGTTAGGATACATGTCAAGGCCTGTGCTGGATCCGGCACCTGACAAACGTTACTTTTACTTAGAAAAAATAATTTTGTGAAATCCATAAATATATCATCGTTGCATTGTTATACATTTAAGTACTTACTAATGGAAAAATGTAATTTAAAATTATTCAACAGTTTAAACATTATAATAATTATAAAAGGTATATTTTTCGCAATAAAAATATATTTTAGCAAATACGTTTTAAAAGAAACTTGAATCTATTAATGGATAGAACATTTGTGGGTGCAATGGTGCATATTACATTATGAATTGTCTCGCTGTAAAACATGTGTTTGCTCGATAATATCTGAATATAATATATTGAGGTAAATTAAGTTTTTTATTATTAATAGGTACCTATAGTAAATATAAAAATATACATTTTTCAATAATTTAATTTAATTTTGAATTTATATTTACAATTTTATTATTTGTATTTTCCTGATTTGAATTTTGTACACATTTATACATGTTATGTATATTTACCAATTTTGTATAAATATGAAAAACGTTAGATAGTAAAATAAAAACAATTTACACTTGAGTAAAGTCAAGCTTAAAGTAATCCAAGATTCTAGTGTACATAACATAATTTCACAAAAAAAATATTTCATACAGGAACAGTTGAATACAATAACGTACAATATGTACGAAAATAATACTATTATAACTTATAAGTACCTACAATACCTACATAAATATTTGATTTTCAAAAAATTATTTATTTAAATTCCATATGATCAAACCGATAAAAATGGAGTCTGATTTTTATTCATAGAGCTTATTTTTTTTTGTTAGTTAATAAGTAGGTACAAAGGCAGGATATTATATAATACACAGGTTTTTAATGTTAGTTTCAGTTTCAAACGAAAGAAAAATTATTAAACTAGCTCATTTATAATAAATTTTGAATTCTTGGTGAAATATGGATGAAAACTAATAGTTCTGAAAACACATTTTAATACTACAGTTGTGTTATTAAAATAATCATTGAAGTCATTACTTATGTTTAGTATTTTAGCTTTTATTCATTTTAAATACTTAATGTATTTATAAAAAAAATTTTTCAAAACTAATTGAAAATCAATTTTATAAATAACATAGTATTAACCTATAAACAGTAGTTTCATTTATTTAGTTATATATTTGTTGAAGCTTATGTGATTTGGTATATAATTATTATTAATAAATTATCACCCACAACGTTGACACGCCTATTTACATAGTTTATATTTTATCAAACATATATTTTAACTGATGATACAAAAAGTTACAATTACATTCTTTGAATGAAAAATGAACATTTTCAATTCTGAAAAGTCAAAAATGTTAAAGTCAAATTTAATTTATTCAATAAATGACTTAACCATGTATGACTATAATAAATATAATTCTTAAAAATAAAAAGATGGGTATGAAAATAACATTAATTCTTTGAATTAAATGCAGGAACTTGAAACCCAATTGGAGGAAAAAACTTTTGATGTTATATTACTATTTAATGAATTGTACATAAGTACGACATCGAAATATTTAGGTAGATTTGTCATTTACTTAGGCCAATACGGTTAGAAATGTCAATTTATGGCGTATTGGTGTAAAACCCATTTCTTACCTAAATATGCAAATAAAGTGTTTTTGTAAGTTTTTCGACTTGACAGGACTGAGATTTCTGTAGGATTCTTAACTGTTGGATATATTATCTATAAATACTAAAATAATATACCTATTGAATATAGTACTTTTATGATGGATCGAATATTTGAATATTAAGTTATTAATTATTAAGTATTTAAGTTCTTAGTTGGTTAGTTCATTTTTATCAAATTAATAATACCTATGCTACAAAATTATAGCCTGATTTTTGCAAATTAAACTAATTAACTTCATGATACTGTTTTCATGGTTAACAATATATTATTTTCAATTACAAAAAATACAAAAAAATGAATACTTATTGAATATAGTACTTAGTGTCTTCATTTTTATAAAACATTGTATGGACATTAAATATATCACTTCAAAATGCTATAAACCATACTACAGTAAAAATTGCATAATTAGTGGTTTTTCGTGGTCGAAAATGCAAATTTGGTAAAGGGGTAGGCCACGTGTGGCACATTTTAACACCCCTTCAGATTCATGTTTCCCAACTCGACTGTAAACAAAATATTTTCTTGACATAAAGTACAACAAATAAAAACATGTAAGAATGTCTAAGTTTGTAGACGGTTTACTTACTAGTAAAGTAATATATTCACTATAGGTGCATATGTGAAGTTTCAGGAAAATACGGGGGATAGTATCTACCTAATAGCATATAAACCGCTAAAAGGACCTAAACGTGATTAATAAAGGTTTGACGGTTAAATACTTTTAACTTGAAAAATAAACGCTTTTCGAATATTTAAACTTAGCAGGTATGTACAATTTATTGAAAACTATGTGGTGCGTTAATAATACAAAAGCGCAAAAAAAAATGTAATATTTTCGGTATATTTAAATAATACGATAAAAGCTCAACAGTGAGCAAAAATACATGTATAGCAGTATTGTGTACGATGAAAATAAACACGGTGCTGATGAAAAACTGATAGGAAATTATTATTTCGAGAACATGTTATTATATAAGTTATTATAACATAGCAGTACGTATCTCCCATGTGGTGGTAATATGCGAGAGTAGTAGTCGTGACAGCATAATATTTTCTATTCGAAGGTAAAACGACGGAGGGAAGAAAAATATTGTTATTGTGTTCGGCTCGAAAACCCTGTGGGGGTATTTTGTTAGAAAGCCTCACCCACCGTCTTCTGTTAAATTTATGCACAATGGCTCAGAAATTTACATACCCCGTTGTGAAGTACGACTGACGGATGCTCGACGACCAGTCTGTACCACAGCAGCCATAGAAGGTTATTGATAGCGAATGACGTGAACATGTGTGTATGCAATGTGTTGCGTGCACATCTCAGAGACCTGTAAGTAAAAAAGGTAAACGGTTAGGCATATAATAATATATTATTATGTTTTGAATTATTATGTCGCGTATATGTACAATAGGTAGGTAACTGATGTGTTGTTGATGCGAACCCGTGATGGATTTTTCTATTATGGTTTTCGACATAGATTTTACACGACAAGTAGTACATTTTTTTTTTTTTTTTGTATTTAATTTGGTATACGCCTACAAGGTATTTGGGCCACAAAAATCAATTAAATTAGTGTGCGCATACGTTTAGTTTGTAAACTGATTGTCTTGATAATATTTTCGACAGAACACGATAGTTACT